>JAJOOR010005573.1:0-64462 GCA_036250505.1 Solanum acaule
TCTAGAAAGTCTTCCGCTTGCTATTGTTTTTTTTTTATGAAATGTTTTCTTGGTAAAGAAAGTTTTTAATTCCTTATGGTTTTAGTGTCTATGCGATGAATGAATGCTAAGAGGCTTGTATTAGACCTCTTTGAGGTCGAGTACACTGGTTACGACTAGGGGGTGATCCCGGGTCGTGACACTATGCCTACCCAACTCGTGCTACCTATCCCCATTTGACCTAGGCCTTAATTTACCAAATAGAAAGTCTTGCCAGGTATGCGGATGCCATAGCAGCTAGGGTTGGGAAGGATTTTCCCGGGCTGATTGATGGGGCTATTGAGCAGGCCTTTCCCCTTTGAGGTACATAGTGTGCAGGGTTAGTTGAGGACCATGGTTTGAGGTTGGAAGACATCACTGCAAGATTAGAGGCCGAGGAGATGGCTGCGGGTAGTTTCGATGAACCAGATGCCATAAGGGGTGAGCTTGCTATCTTGCGAGCAAATGTAGACCATATTTGTTCTACCGTAATTTTTGTGCTATGGGGAGAGGTTTCCCTACAAGATGCACCAACATCTGTGCCACTGATGATGCCATGTAGTGAGCCTACTTCTAGTGTGCAGCTTGAGTTAGTTGCAGTTGTTGATACTTTTGACGTAGATGTTGAGAGGGCTGAGGATGATTTGGTCGAGGAGACAAATGAGGATAAGTTGAGGAGTGAAGAGGATAAGCATGGGATTGCACAGACACTCACAAAGTTGTATGAGACTGAATAGGTGATTGTCCAGGCTACCCTGGAGAGATCACTTCGGGAGACTTCATCAGTTGGCACTACTAGAGTCTCTTTAGACTCCACCATTCCTCCTAGTGTTGTGATGGGCATTAATGTTCCAGTTGATACTGAAGTTCTGACTCCAGTGGTTTCGTTGCCGGACACTAATACCTTGGGTGATGCTTCCCTTTCGGAGACTCCAGATGAGAGTGCTCTACAAGCTTAGCCTGTCTGGGGGACCTTCTTACTCTACCTCACATACCTTATTATCCTTGCACTGAGGACACTACATATTTCTTTTTGGTGGGGGTGAGGGGCTTTGAGCTAATATTCCTCTTTTACTTTGTATTTTGTTACTTTTCAATTTTCTATGATTGTAGTAGTTTACTTTTGTTTATATTTGAGTGTTTCATTTGGTTTAGTGTATCTCTTTTGACTTTTTCATTTTCTCTCAATTTTGCCACCCCCTATGAGTTTTGAAAATTATGAAATGCTTGAGTTTTCATAGATAATGATTCAAATATCATTTGTGTTCAATATCGATGTCTTGAACAGTACTCATGATGAACATAATGTATAGTGTTGGTGTTGCGAGAATGAAATCAATGTGGTTGCGCTTTTGAGCGATCTCTTTGAGTCTTTTGTTGACTAGATGCATTTTGATGTGAGCCTTGCAATGAACATCGCACGTACCCTTTTGATCTTTTCAAGATGTACTAAATGAGTGTATTTCGAAGTTCCATGTGTGGTGAGGTGTTACTTGAAAATATATGAATTTGCCTTGTGAGTCTAATTATCTAACCCTGGTAAATGTAAGGCGTGATCTTGGGAACTATTCTAAGATGGAACCTAAATATTCATTATCCGTTTTGACTACCATGTGAGGGTGTGCATATATTTTCACACCATTTGAGCCTAACCCATTTGATGACAAAATAAAGATAGAACCTCTTGAGCCAAATTGTCCCTACCTTCTTACCCAAAATCCTTTTGAAGTATTGTTATGTTTGAATAGATAACTTAGGCCAAAATCCTAAATTGGGGGTGTGGAAAGAAAGGAAGAATGACACGCAAGTGAATTTGAGAGCTTGTGTAATTGACTTCAAGGGTAATTGGGATGATCATTTGCATTTGATTGAGTTTCCGTACAACAATAGCTATCATTCAAGCATTGGTATGGCTCCATTTGAGGCTCTATTTGGTAGGAGGTGTAGATCTCCTATTGGTTGGTTTGAAGTGGGTGAAGTCGCTTTGATAGGTCCTAAGATGGTATATGCGGATATGGAGAAAGTTTGGCTTATTAGAGAAAGGTTGAAAATAACTCAAAGTCGACAAAAGTCCTATGTCGATGATAGAAATAAAGACCTTGAGTTTGATGTTCATGATTGGGTCTACTTCAAAAATTTCAACCATGAAGAGAGTGATGAGGTTTGAAAAGAGAGGGAAGCTTAGTCCCCATTATGTGGGACCATATCAGATTTTGAGGTGTATTGGTAAGGTTGCTTATGAGTTTGATTTGCCTAATGATTTTGCATCAGTGCATTTGGTTTTCCATGTTTCCTTATTAAAGAAATGTGTTGGAGATCCGACATCCATAGTTCCCTAGGAAGGTTTTGGAGTTAAGGAGAATCTTTCCTATGAAGAAGTTTCGGTTGAGATTTTGGATCGGGAAGCTAAGAGGTTGAGAAACAAGAAAGGTGCTTCCGAGGCCAATATGATTTCCTGCTATATATCCTCATCTCTTTACCTCTGTCCGTGCTCTAGTTTGAGGTATTGAGTCCCTCATGGTTTACTCTTTTGGTTTCATGTGTCTTAGATATTCCTATGATTCCTCATTTATGCATTTTAATGAAAAACTTGATTTTTGAGAATATGATTTAACTTGATAGATTTCTTTATGTTTTTGTGCATTTGAGTATGAGTTACATATATACCTTATGAAATGATGTTTTGAACGTGCTTTAGCTTGGAGTTGATGTTTCCTCCTCGGATATGTGCATGTATGTGATTGCATTCATGTTTGGTTGTTAGATCAAGTTCCTAACCTCCTTATGATGTCTTGAATCTCATCGAGGACGAATGTTCCCAAGTAGGAGATATTGTAACACCTCAAATCTAAAAAGAAGGAAAATTGTAAGTTTCTAAAAACTGGTGTCTGCACTGACGGAACCACTGGCTGACTGCGGGTTGACTTACGGGCCGTAGGTGAAAGCCGTCGGTTGCAAGCTAAATAATTTTCAAAATTTCATGTCCTAATACCTTTTGACGGTTCACCAAGATGGTCAGTCATTCAATGTACGAGTTGTACATAGGTCCCGTAGGTGAGTCTCACACTTAGTGTAATTTTTTGGGTAAAAGTTGGAAACTTTGATATACCGTGAGTGTATGGTATTTTTTATGCTTTTCACTTAGAGTTTGTGTGTGTCTTGGGCTATTTTTTTATTAGATATAATGTTTTTATGTAATCTTTTGCAGGAAATTGGTTTGGAAGTAGTTGACAGAAAAATGGACTGAAATGGCAACAACAACAACTGACGAAGCCAACCACGGACCGTAGGTCCAGTGATGGCCCGCAGGTGATGTAGCGTAGGTGAAGTTCAGGGAAGTTTGACCAAGTGTGGAACCACGGAGGAAAATGACACCCCGTAGAGTGAATGATAGACCATCCTGCACATCCGTCGTTTTGATAAAAAATACTGAGTTCCAATACCTGAACCACGGAGGTGACCCACGGTCCGTAGGTCTTGTCGTCTATCAAAACCGCGTCCTGAACTAATTTTCCTTACTTTTGTTTCCTAGTTGGTTTAGGATTTAAATAATATAAATATTAGTTGTTATTTCCGTTTTTGGGAGTTAGACAATATTGGAGACTTTTGTTTTGGTCTTTTGGAATTATTTTGTGAACGCTTTGGTAGTTTAATTCCGAAGGCTAGTTCATGCAATTTGGACTTTGAATTTCAATTCATGATTTCGATTTTTATCTATTCTAATTGTAAGTTAATGATTTCTTTTAGTAACCCTAATATGAGTTGTTTATTCTCAAGCATGAGTAGCTAAATCCATAACTAGGGTTGTGGGAACCATGATCAATTAACAACGTATGGCTAATAACTAAGTAATTCTTGAATAGTTTTTATGCATGTATTGTTAATCTTTTCGTTTAAAAGTCTTTCTAGCGGTGCGCAACGTTAGAACTCGCCTCGTTCCTACTTGCCTTACAGAGGGGGGGGGGGGGTAATGAATGAGAAAAGGATTAAACAACAAGTATTTAGTTAAGGATTTGCTGCTATCTAATAGTCTGACTTCAATCAGTTGACGTGAGGGTGAATACCCAACTCAATTGACACGAGGACTAATATGGGGTAAAGGTAAGGGTTAGTAAAGCACACACCCATAGACTTACCAAGTTGTGAGTGAAAGTTCCTACTTGGATTACCAATCACTTAGGGATACCTAACTTATCAGCCTTGCATGTCAAACACTAGGGTATAATTACTATTATTAGGAATACTGCGTTTAAAGCTTGTGGGGAACACATATACCTTAGTTTTTAGCTTATATTGATATCTCAAATTGTTAATCTTGTTACTTGTTACTTATTAAATCAAATCAACAATCTGTTACTTTATTTACAAATCCCCCTTTTTGTTACTTTTCTCAGAAATAGGTTGACTAAAAAGAGATAATTGTGAGTTAAGTTTAAGTCTAAGTCATATTCCTCGTGGGATCGACCCTAACCTTCAAGTTAGGTTCTTTACTTGATAATGATCGCTTATGCTTCTTTAGGGAGGTGTAATATGAGCGTATCAGACTTACAATTGGTATGCACGGTCCTTAAGAGGACCTACATACAGTATATGGGTCTCATCTTTTGAAGATCCAAATTTAAATCTCTGAACGCCACCGACGGTCGATCAGGATGGTCCGTAGTAGGATTTATGGACCGTAGGTCTGATCCATCGGTGAGGGCTTGGTTATTATTTTTAAGGGATTTTTGGTCTTTCCCTAATTGTTTTAGCCCAATACTATGTCGTTTTAGTCCTAATCCCAAACACTATATAAGTCTTTTAAGCCTCAAATCTAACTACTCTAAATTATTCTTCAAATTTCCCCAAATCCCTCCAAATTCTTCTATAATATTTCTCTCTCTAGAAACTTGAAGAAGAAGGCTAGGGTTTCAAGATCAAGTCTCCAAATTCACAATTAATTTAAAGCTTTAGGTATCATGGTATAATAGTATTCACCTATGGAGTCTTTTCCTCCATAGGGTTCTTAAATTCTCCAATTTTACAAGTTATAATATCCAATATGAGTTAGAGTTTTATTCAATCTCATGGGTTCTTTTCAATTATGATCTAATTGAATGTTTTATGTGTTTTTTTTGTATGAATTGAGATAATTCCTTGTTTTAAAGTTGAATTCATTTGAACCCATGCATGATCCATGATTTGTAGAATTGACCGTATGATGAAGCTTTTGAAAGATGAAAGATGAATTTATGAAGATATGCATGTTCTTTATGAAAGTAATGAAAATGACTTAAGGTTGCTTTGAGAGTAATGCATCGATGTTGTTGTTTTTATTGTGAAAGGATTTTCTCACATAAAGAATTCAAAAGGTTGAAAGGTTTTATCACCTAAGTTGAATCAATATGAAGGAGCTATTCCAATGAAATCTAGCTTGCATTGGATAATTGATGTGCCCTTCCATAATGATAAGACAAGCTGCGATTACCCATGTTCTCTAATGATAAAACAAGTTAAGATTAATGACTATTCCGTGGGATTTATGCTTAGCATCGAGTGCACAAGTGGTGATTACCCATGTCCTATAAACTATGTGTCACCATATGATGATTGTCTTAGATATACATTAGCTAGTGGATCCACCTAAGCTAGAAGATCATGGTTCTTACCTGGCAAGTAAGGACATCTCTTTTCAGTGTGGGATAGATATCAGATTCCATGTTAAAGCTCATATCGTCTACATGTCGGTTAAAGGTATATCTCCCACAATGATGAACTAAGGGTACTTTCTAAAAGTATCCGAATGTGTTTTAAAGATGTTTAGTTTGCATTGACCATGATTATGACTTATGTTTTCTAACATGTTATTTTATGATATAACTTGGTCATTGCACGTCATGTAAAGTACCTTTTAGCATGATTTCATAACTCTTATGCTTTGATATCATACTTGGTAAATTCCATGTACTAAAAAATACTTTTTCCTACATTGTTTCAATAATGTAGGGTTCGATGCTCCCTTTACTCATACGCGTGGCTAGTGATCTCACATAGATATTGAAGATTGGTGAGTCCTCATATTCTGAGGACCGAGATTCTGTTATAGCTTTCATGTATTTCCTCTTTCGAATATTAAATGTGATGTATGTGTTACGTCCCAATCACTACCTTGATGTATTGTATGGCTTTGAGACTTATGTTAGACTTCTGCTATTTTGTATCAAACTCTTTTACATGAAATGCTACCTTTAAAGTGTCCTATTTCTATTAATTTGTCTAATGTAAGCTAAGTGGCTTGTTTAGGGCCTCTTGGGATCTTATACACCATGGCACGTCTAGGGTGTACTTTGGGTTGTCACATCAATAGTCACAATTAAACTAAATTTTCTGTAGATTCAGGAAGTAACAAGATTGTGGGGATTGGAAATTAATGTCACATAGGGGTGATTGTGCTGCTCTATAGTGATGAACATTCATGAATAAGCTAGGTTATCTTCAATGATGCTAATCTTCTTTTGATCTCATAGCATTCTTTCATAGGATCTCCTTTCGGTATCATCTATATGCTATACTAAACAAACCAATACCTTACTCTATTCTCTTTTTTGATGCAGAAATAGGTTAAATAGATCTGACCCAAAACATCTATTTCCAAGAAAGTTACAGACAACAAACCTAAATTGCTAGTATCACACTAATTATCCACTCTAATCAATCTCTTTCGAGCATCGATCATAAATCGGAAGTAGGAATTAAGTTTACAACCTTTACCCATAAATTAACCCCATGCTAATTAGCCGAAATGCATATATGAACAGCAACAAAATAGAGCATAACACAATATCCACTACATTAAATCAACATTCAACCCCATAATTTATCACGACCCAAGGTTCACCCGAGAAGTAACATGGCGTATAAGAGACCGAGAGACCCTACACAAGCCACTTAGCATGCATAAACAAGATTATCGAAAATCAAGAGATTTAAAACAACATTTCAATCAAAAGAGTTTATAAAACGAAGTAGAAGTCCACAATGTCTCAATAGACATCTATTACATCAAGAGTGATGGGACGTAACCCTGATATCATGTACAACATGTGAAAGTAAAAACTGAAAGCGATAAAACGTTCGGTCCTCGGAACATGAGGACTCACCACTACTAAGTATTATTAAGGTGACTTCTAGCCAGAGGGATGGAACCTGTAACGTCAGGAACTACATTAGAGAAAACATTGTAGGCAAGAGTATGCGTTAGTACAGAATATGTACCAAGTATGATAGCAATGCAAAGAGATATAAATCATGCTAAAAGGACCTTTTCATGCTCATGCAAAGACCAAGTTGAAATCATAAGAAAATGGTTAGAAAACATTATAATAGTCATGGTCAATGCAAGTAAAACTTCTCTTTTGAACACTTGGGAAATACTTCATTAGGTACCCTTAGTTCATCATTAGTGTGGGAATTAGCCTTAACTGACATTTAAGACCATATGAGTTATAACATGGAATCCGGTGTTTGCCCCACACCAAAAAGGAGTGCTCTTACTTGCCAAGGCAAGAACCTTAACTTCTAGCATACGTGGATCCACTAGCTAATGTCTATCTGAGACAATCATTGTCTATCTTAAGACGGTCATCCTATGGGGGTCCATAGGTATGGGATAAGGAGATTGCTACCAGAAACCCGACCACTAGCTACGTGAGAGCTTCCATCTCAATATCCTCACGGTGCTAAGCATAAATCCCACGGGATAGTCATAATTCTTTACTTGACTTATCTTTCATGGAAGACATATCAACTAGCCAATCCAAGCTAACTTTCTTTAGAATAGCTCCTAAAATTTATTCTAAGTTAGTTTCGAAAAGCTTTCAACTCTTAAGAATCCTTATTAAGAAAATCCTTTCACATGTATGTATTGAGTAATATGTGAGAAATCCTTTCAAAAACAACAACATCAACATATAAGATTTACTCTCAAAGGATATTAAATCATAAATTCATCTTTGAACATAAAAAACATGCATATCTTCATAAAGTGTTCTTTCATGGCTAAAAGCCCACATTATAGCATCTTAGCTTAGAAAACACATGGTATGCATGAGTTCATGGGGATTCATCATAAAATCATGAAATTATCTCAATTCATTCCAAATAAATCATAAAACATTCAATTGAATCAAAGTAGAAAAGAACCCATAACATAGAAGAAAACCCTAACTTCAATTGGGGAATTCTAACTTCAAAATTGGGAAATTTAGGAACTCTATAGAGGAAAAGGCTCCATAGATGAAGACTATCACACCTTAGTACTCAAAGCCCTTGACTACTTCTTCTTTTTCTTCTTCTCCTTCTCCTCTCCTTCTCTTGCTTCTCCTTCTTCTCCTTCTTCTGCTTCTTCTGCTTCTTCTTCTTCCCCTTCTTCTTCTTACTCTTCCTCTTTTTCTTCCTCTTCCTCTTCTTCTTCGTCTTCTTCTTCTTCTTCTTGTTCTTCTTCTTCTTCTTCTTCTTGTCTTTTTTTTTTTGTTGTTGTTGTTCTTCTTATTATTATTATTATTATTATAGAGAGAGAAATATTTTGGAGAAGATGAACATGCTATTCTTTTTGGTAAATTGAGAGAATGAATTGAATGGAGTGAGTTTGTGGTTAAAATCCTTATAGGCCTCCGAGGGAGGGACTCCTGCTAGGCAGGGCTTGGGGGACTTACCACTATGCCCTTGATGGATCGTGTTCCCCTTCACAACCCATCTTGGGCTCCATAGAGGGTTCCATGGTCCTGTTTTTGCCTGTGAGGTTTCCCACTATCCTTTTCTAGCCTTTCTCTAATCCGAGGTTTTAAAATATCTCCCCCATTGGAAACATTTGTCCTCAAATAAGATTAAAAGCATCATAAGGAAGGTAGGAACTCAAAGCTAATAGCTCAACATACATGAAATCACATAAATGTACATATCAGAGGAGGAAACATCAACTCCAAGCTAAAGCATGCTCAAAACACCATTTCATATGGTCTACATGCAACTCATACTCAAATGTACATAAACATGATGAAATCATCAACTAACTCATTTTCCCCAAACATCAAGCTTTTTCATGAACATTCATATATAAGGAAATCATGAGAATATCTATGACACATGACACTAAAGGAGAAAATCATGAGGAACTAAATACCTCAAGCTAGAGTAGGGATGGAGGGAAACATATGAGGATAACAGAATATCATATCGGCCTCGGCCTCCCAAGTAGCACCCTCACTTGACTAATTCCTCCAAAGACATTCACTGAAGAAATTTCCTTATTTCTCAACTTTTGAACTTGCCGGTCTAAGATCTCAACCAAAACTTCTTCATAAGAAAGGCTATCTTTTACACCAAGACTCTCCAATGGCACTATACATGAAGGATCAACAACACATTTCTTCAACAAAGAGACATGAAAAACAAGATGCACTGATGCCAAGTCATTAGGAAATTCAAGATCATAAGCAACCTTACCAACATACCTCAAAATTTGATACGGGCCCACATAACGGGGACTAAACTTCCCTTTCTTTCCGAATCTCATTACACCCTTCATGGGTGAAATTTTCAAGTAGACCAATTCATTTACATCAAACTCGAGATCTCTTCTCCTCACATCGCATAGGACTTTTATCGACTTTGAGCCATTTTTAACCTTTCTCTAATAAGTCGTACCTCCTCCATAGCCTTATGTACCAACTGAGGAACTATTAAAGCAACTTCACCCACTTCAAACCAGCCAATGGAAGATCTACACCTACTACCATATAGAGCCTCAAATGGAGCCATACTAATACTTGAGTGATAACTATTACTATACACAAATTCAATCAAAGGCAAGTGATCATCCCAATTACCCTTGAAGTCAATTACACATGCTCTCATCATATCTTCCAAAGTTTGGATATTACGTTCTTCTTGACCATCAATTTGCGGATGAAAGGCCTTACTGAGCTTAACACGAGTAGCAAGGCCCTTTTGGAGAGATTTCCAAAATTGAGAAGTGAATTGGGTACAACGATCAGATATAATGGACAAGGGCACTCTATGCAGCCTAACCATTTCCCTCAAATACAACCTAGTATAGTTCTCTGCCGAATAAGAACTTTGGCGGGAATGAAATGATCTGATTTCGTCATTCGATCTACTATAACCTAAATTGAATCATGTTGTCACCAGGTGCGAGGTAACCCAACGATGAAGTCCATATTCAAATCTTTCCATTTCCATGTAGGAATACTAATGTCTTGGGACAAACCTCCCAACTTTTGATGATCAACTTTCACTTGTTGACAGTTAGGACACTTAGGCACAAATTCCACAATATAATTTTTCATCCCATTCCACCAATAGACCTCTTGCAAGTCGCAGTACATCTCACTGGCTCCCAGATGAATGGAATATCAAGAAATATGGGCTTATGATAAGCTCTGATCTCTTAAGTCATCTATATTGGGAACACACAAGCGACCTTGATAATGAAACATACCATCTCCCCCTTGGGAGAAAGCCTCTACAAACTTTTTAAACACTGATTCCTTCAATTAAATCAAAGTCGAATCTAGACCTTGCTTGGCCTTCACATCTGCCACAAAAGACAATTATGAACAATTTTGAACCACAACCCCACCTTTGGTGGAGTCTACCAATAGAACATCCATCTGGGCCAATTTGTGAACATCTCAAACCAATTCCTTCTTGATATCCTCTATATGAGAAACACTACTCATTGACAATTGACTAAGAGCATCCGCCGCTACATTTGCCTACCGGGGTGATAGAGAACGTTCATGTTGTAGTCCTTCAGTAACTCAAGCCACCTCATTTGGTGAAGATTTTGATCCGTCTGATAAAACACATATTGCAAACTCTTGTGGTCGGTAAAGACATCGACATGAACACCATCTAAGTAATGCCTCCAAATTTTCAAAACAAACACAACAACCGCTAGTTCTAAATCATGGGTAGGAGAGTTCTTTCGTGCACCTTATGTTTCCTTGAGGCATAGGCAATGACTTTCCTATTTTGCATAAGGACACACCCTAGTTCAATCCGTGCAACATCACAATAAACAACAAATCCATCATTTCCTTCTGGTAAAGTCAATACTGGAGCGGAAGTAAGTCTATCTTTCAAATTCTAAAAACTTCTTTCACAAGCTTCTGACCATATGAATTTTGCTTTCTTTGGGGTCAATGCCGTCAATGGGGAGTAAATTGATGAAATCCTTCCACAAACCTTCTATAGTAACCAGCTAAACCCAAAAAGCTTCTACTATCCGAAGGGGATAGAGGTCTAGGCCAACTCTTAATCGCATCCATTTTCTTAGGATCTACCTCAATACCCTTACGGGAAACAATATGACCAAGAAAAGCTACGAACTTTAACCAAAACTCACATTTACTAAACTTTGCAAAGAGATGTTGGTCCTTGAGACTTGCAACACATTCCTCAAATGATCGGCATGCTCGTTCTCACTCCTTGAATAGATCAATATATCATCAATGAACACAATCACAAACATGTCAAGGTATTCCCTAAATACCCATTCATCAAATCCATAAAAGTGGCCGGAGAATTAGTCAAACCAAAGGACATCACCAAAAACTCATAATGACCACACTAAGTTCGAGAATCCGTTTTCAGAATATCATCTACCTTTACCCTCAATCGGTGATAACTCAAAAGGAGGTCAATTTTAGAGAAGTAACTTGCCCCTTGAAGTTGGTCTACTAAATCATCTATCCTTGAGAAAGGATACCTGTTCGTAATGGTAACCTTGTACAATTGACCGATAGTCAATACACATACAAAGCGAACCATCTTTCTTTCGAACAAATAAAACTAGAGCACCCAATGAAGAGATACTCGGTCGAATGAAACCCTTATCCAACAAATCCTTCAATTTCTCTTTTAATTCCTTAAGTTCTATCAGAGCCATTCGGTAAAGAGCAATAGAGATAGGTTGCGTATCAAGGAGAAGGTCAATACCGAAGTCTATTTCCCTTTTGGGAGGAATATCGGGTAAATCATCTGGAAACACTTTTGGAAACTAATTTACAATGGGAACTGACTCAAGAGTAGGGGTTTCAAAATTTGTATCCCTCACTATAGCTAGATGGTAAATGCAACCCTTAGAAATCATATTTCTAGCTTTAAGACAAGAAACAAACCGACCTTTTTGGCATATAATTTCCCCGTTTCCACTCTAGGATAGGCTCATTTGGAAACTGAAACTTGACCACTCGGGTTCTACAATCAATAGAAGCATAACAAGAATGCAACCAATCCATACCAAGAATGACATCAAAATCTAGCATATCAAGCTCTAAAAGATCAATACGAGTGACTCTATGGGATAAGGAAATGGAAGAATATCTCTACACCCTCTTAGCCACAATAGATTTACCGATAGGAGTAGAGACAGAAAAATGATCTAACAACACATACAGAAGAATATCAAACCTTATATACACCTAAGGCATCACAAAAGACAAGATAGCGCCGGGATAAATAAAAGCATAAACATCAAGTTGAAAGACTTTCAACATACCGGTAACCACATCAGGAGAACCCTCTTGATCATGACGAGTCTGGAGTGCATAAAATTTGTTTTGCTTTGAAGCACTTGAACCCGAACCACTAGGCGGAGCTTGCTTACCTTCTCTCTATTTAGCCGTAAGCATTGGACAATCCCTTATTTTATGACCACTCTTACCACAACCATAGCAACCATCTATACCGACGAAGCATTTTCCCTCAAATATCTATCACCATTTCCTCCTTGAGGTTTAGAGTTAGCCACCCTATTTTTGTTGAATCTAGAAGGACCATTGGAGGAACCTTGGTTGGAAGACATTTGTCAAAACCTAGAACGACCATGTCCCTCAGACCTTGAATGTGAAAAGTCACCATCACTGGTCCTTGCTTTCTTTATCTCCCTAGATCTCTCCTTAAGTTTATCCTTTTCTATTTGTTGAGCATGAACCATAAGACGAGAAATATTCATATTATTGATAAGCATGGCGGTACGACATTTCTTAACCACCATCTTAGACACCCCTAAAATAAACTTACTCATCCTTGACCTAGGATTGTCAATCATGGTAGGTGCATACCAAGAAATTTGTGTGAACTTCAAAGCATATTCCTTCACACTCATGTTTCCTTGACAGAGGTTGATGAATTCAATCACCTTTTCCTCCTTCATCTCAAGGGCAAAGAATCTATCAAGGAAAGAAACCTTACACTTTTCCCAATCGAGAGGACCCGCATCAACTACCCCCCTCCCTTCTATTGGTTGAACCAAATTTGAGCAACACCCTCAAGTTTGTAAGCGGCCAATTCTGCCTTTTCTACCGGCGTCAACCCCATGATCATCAAAACCTTATACACTTCATCAATGAACTCTTGAGGATCTTTCTCAACCTTAGACCCATGAAATTTTGAAGGATTAATCCTAGTGAAGTCCCTCACTCTAGATGCCGTCGTACCCATATTTGGGTTCACAGGGACCAAAACCTCTCTATTTTCTTGAGCCATCAACGCTTGAGCCAACACTTGGAAAGCAACTCTAAATTTTGCATCGGTCACTTGCTTAGCCAGAACTTGGGGAGCTTGATGAGGAGCCTCTTGTTCCACGTTCTAGTATATTCCTCCTAACGTATGCTCTTCGAGGGCCATTTCCTGAAGAGCATTAGACACATATTACGAGAAAGGACTTATAGAGTTACACTCTATGACATGACTTAGAATAATGAAAGAAGTAGAGTTTCCTAATCATCTTATAGGTTCCTATTCATAAATGTGGCGCACTTCACACTTATGAACAAGACTCTACTCGACGTGTCTTATGAGACATCCTAGGACCTTTATAAATCTTGTGCTCTAAATACCAAGTTTGTCACAACCCAAGGTACACCCTAGGAGTAACATAGTGTATAGGATCCTGAGAGACCCTACACAAGCCACTTAGCATGCATAAACAAGCTTATAAAAAATCAAGAGATTTAAAATAGCATTTGAATAAAAAGTGTTTATAAAATGAAGAGGAAGTCTACAATGTCTCAATAACCATCTATTCCATCAAGAGTGATCAGGACATAACCCTGACATCACGTACAACATCTGAAAGTAAAAACTGAAAGCGATAAAAGGTTTGGTCCTCGGAACATGAGGACTCACCCCTACTAAGTATGATCAAGGTGACTTCTAGCCACGGGGATGAGAACCTGTAATGTCATGCCTTACATTGGAGAAAATAATGTAGGCAAGAGTATACATTAGTACAAAGTATGTAACAAGTATTATAGATATGCATAGAGATATAAATCATGTTAAAAGGACATTTTCATTCTCATGCAAAGACTAAGTTAAAATCATAAGAAAGGGTTAGAAAACATCATAATAGTCATGGTCATTGCAAGTAAAAATTCTCTTCTGAACACTTTGGAAATACTTCTTTAAGTACCCTTAGTTCATCATTAGTGTGGGAATTAAACTTAACCGACATTTAAGACCATGAGAGCTATAACATGGAATCCGATGTCTACCCCACACCGAAAAATGTGTTCTTACTTGCCAAGGCAAGAACCTTAACTTCTAGCTTACGTGGATCCACTAACTAATTTTTATCTGAGACAATCATTTTCTATCCTAAGACGATCATCCTATGGACATAGGTATGGGATAAGGGGATTGCTACAAGAAACCCGACCTCTAGCTACGGAAGAGCTTCCACTTAATATCCTCTTGGTGCAAAGAATAAATCCCACAAAATAGTCATAATTCTTTACTTGACTTATCTTTCATGGAAGGCACATCAACTAGCCAATCCAAGCTATCTATCTTTAGAATAGCTCCTAAACTTGATTCTAAGTTAATTGAGAAAACCTTTCAACTCTTAAGAACCCTTATGTGAGAAAATCATTTCACATCCATGTATTGAGTGATATGTGAGAAATCCTTTCAGAAAAAAAACATCAACATATAAGCTTTACTCTCAAAGCATCATAAATCATAAATCATCTTTGAACATAGAAAACATGCATATCTTCATAAACTCTTCTTTCATGACTAAAAGCCCACATTATAGCATCTTAGCTTAGAAAACATGGGGTCTCCATGGATTCATGGAGATTCATCTTAAAATCATGGAATTATCTTAATTCATGCTTAATAAATCATAAAAAAATCAATTGAATCGAAGTAGAAAGGAACCCATAATATAGAAGAAAACCCCAACTTCAATTGGGGAATTCTAACTTCAAAATTGGGAAATTTTGGAACTCTATAGAGGAAAGGGTCTCATAGATGAAGATTATCGTACCTTAGTACTCAAAGCCCTTAAGAAATATGGTGAATTATAGGCTTGATCTTGAAACCATAAGTTGACTCCTTCTTCTTTTTCTAGTGAGAGAAATGTTTTTGAGAAGATGAACTTGTTCTTCTTTTTGGTAAATTGAGAGAATGAATTTAATGAGGTGATTTTGGGATTAAAAACATATATATAGGGCTTTGGGTAAAGTGAAAAATGACACGGTATTGATTTAAAATAATTAGGAAAAGACCCAAAAGCCCCTGAATTAAATCTAACGCAACCACATTCACGATGGCCTTCACGGCCCGTCCGGGTTTTACGGGCCGTTATGGTTGTCGTGGTCCTTGACCAGTGCCAAGGGGAGGAACTCCTTCCTGGTAGTTCACTTGATGATCCCTTCCATGGCCTGTCAACCTCACCACAAGTTGTCTAGTTCTCCGTGGGAGGGACGCTGGCCTTGGTTTTTCTGGCCAGTCTTCACGGGTCCCATAACGACCCATCATCCTCTCCAAAGGTCCTCTAGGCCTCCGTGGGAGGGACTCCTGCTAGGTAGGCCTTGGTGGACTTACCACGATCCCCTTCACGGACCGTGGTCCCCTTCATGTCCCGACTGGTGCTCCGTGGAGGGTTCCATGGTCCAATTTTGGCCTATGAGTTTTCCCACTATCCTTATAAGCCTTTCTCAAATCTGTGGTGTTACATAATTGCACCTCCAAATCTTGAGGTTTTAGCCACCCATCAAAAAAGGGAAAGAAAGTATAACTTTCATGAAAGCTGCCATGGGTAACATGAAATTAAGCAATTACAAGCAAACCCACTTTGGATTCAACTTCAATTTGTCAATTTAAAGAACAAAGTTGAAAAACCCGAAAAAACTAGAAAGTGTCTTTCACAAGGTAAAGTGTTTTTCTCTCTTCACTTGTTCCTACACCAAAAGATATTGTAACTCATGTGTACTCTTTTTTTCTCTCTCCTTTGGGCTATTTATAGTTTCCCAAAATTATGCCTCAACACTCAATACACTACTCATTAAATGACATTAGTCTGGCTCGCCGATCACACTAGGAAAATCACCGATTACTCTCCAGCTCACCTTTTCTTGTTCTAGGCTCTAAGTGTTTAAACCTTAGTCGGCAAGCTCGTTCTAGATACCTTTCACATTTAGCATATTGCTGAGTAACACCTTAGTTTGCCTTTTAAGCCTTCAATTTTTCTCCTTGTAATGTAGCCTTCGACGATGGTCAACATGTTCGCTCTTTCTCATTTAGTGAGTTTTTTTTTCCATTTGGAGTTCGCTGCATAGCCTCAATAATTACAAGTATTGTGCACTATCACTTTGGATGAGGTCATGCTCACTAGGCCATCCGCCTTTCTTGTTTGGCGATCATCAATGTATAGTATGCACTTCTTTTTATATTTTTGGCCATTCATTCAAACATTCATCCTTTCCTTGTCCTTTAGCCTTCATAACTACATTTCATCAAAAATCATTAGAATAGGACATAATTAGGCATTGAGGATACTAATTGTTGAGCTAAATAGGCCTCAAATGAGTGCAAAGCTACCACTCATCAGACAATCAAACAACATATTAAATAGACACCACAATCATACCCAACAAGACACAATTAGGCACTTATCACCACATTATCACCAAATGAATGATCTTTAGGACCAGAAAGTGGTTCGTAGAATCACATTCCCAATATCATACTTGAAAAGCCCCTTTCCCATGGTTCCCCAACCAATACCGACTATTTTGAAACAAAAGATTCCTCAAAGTCACAATTCCTTCCTCCTTACTATCTTTACAAATGGTAAATCCATGCCAGTTTTAAAATAAAATCAAGATCGTTTGCAGACATGTATAATACACACTTTGCATTCTGGCCATGAAAATAACCCTAAGACTGTAACCAAGTGACACATAATAAGAACTTAACCTTACGTTCCCATAAAATTTAGGGCTGGACTACAAAAAAATATGTTCAGTAAATCAGATAGAAAGTTATCAATAATTCATCATACATAATAAAATTATGATTTTTCCTTGTCCAAAATTTTAAAGAAATACAAGCAATTACACTTGACACATATATATTCATATATTCAAGAAATACAATGTACCAGTAAAAATCATTAAGTTATTGTTATGGAAAACTAGTTTCATTACCTTCTATTTGCATCATGAATGACAACTAACTAACCATCCATGCATTCATATGACTATAGAAGCAGATACCAATTGGAACCTTCCCAGTTCTTGTTTTCATTTCTTGTGTCCCTTCAGCCATAACAACCATATCCAATTTACTTCGTCGAGATACCAACTAGAATCCAAAGATTCCGATTGGAATCAACCCATAAGACAAGCGAAAGACAATGTGAAAGGAGTGAAGAAGTGCAACGACATCCTAGAATGCTTCATAGCTCCCTAAAGATTAAATGTGGACTTCAAAAAACTAATCTTTATGTTTCTATTGAACTTTTACTCTTGTACTATGAGAACAATAGCCTATCTCTAATACCAAATTCCAACCTATTAGGTCGTGTACACACCTACTATAACACCTATATAGGAGAACCTTTAACCCATTTTAAATTAGGCCACACAGAAAATAAATAAAACATAATCTAACACCCAATGCAATTATGTAATTAATATTAACTCAATTTAAACTTCAAGGTTATTTGTGAAAGAACACAATAACACTCTCCAAGGAACTAGTCTAATCAAGTATACGAGCTTCTAAGAGTACAATTTATAAAGAAATAAGACACAACTTTTCACAACCTGATTTTTAGGTCATGATGGCACCTACTACACCCCACCAGTAAGTAAGCCTTCGTCCAGAGCCATAATCCAACAACAAAAAACATAAAGCTTAACAAAATCGAATGAAGGGCAAACAATGGAGATACAAAACAAAAACCATCCCAAGACCTGACAAATAAAAGATAAGTACATGCCATCTCTAAATATAATATAAAGACTAAGCCGAGCTAACAATAGATGGAAACTGAAACTTCGAATGCTCAGAGCTCACCCTACTCTCCGAACTCCAAGCTGCTCCGCATGACTCCAAAGCAACATTGACAAATAAAACTAGTATGCAAGGAGTAGAAGTGTAGTATGAGTACCAAAAATGGTATTCAATAGGCATCGGCCAACTAAGCTCAAAGATACACAAGCATAGATATTGAGTATTAAGGAAAACATAACACACGTAACTAAGAAGGGGATGCTAATGTAGGTAGATAATAAAGAGTAGAAACATGATACAAAGAGTGAGAAGACGGGTCAAGATCGTACCTGGATCACAAGTCAGCATCCTATTTGCAAGTGACTAAGATAACAAGTAAACTACCCAAGGTCAGGAGATCCCACAACCATACTTCTAAAGTCAAAAACCTATCTACTAACAAGAAACAGTAATGTAGAATACAATATAGTGAAATAATAAACTAGCTGGATCCCATAAGCCCGGAAGGTGCAAATAACATATATAACCCAAAAAGTCTCCATAAATCGGAGGGTACAATCAACAAACAAGTATACTAGTGACAGGAAATGCATATGAATGCAGAAGATGCAATAGGACCATCAGAGAGGTGCCAGGAAACCCCGGCTCCCACCCAAGTAACCACGACCACAATCAACACCTAGTCCAGCTAGAAAGAGTGACAAATCATGCTAGGTAGCCCTTCCACTCAGTCCACTCCCAACCCAGCTAGTAAAAGGGACCCGGGGGCATGTCGATTTTGAAGAGGATTTGAATATATCAAGGCCGCCCAGCCAGCCAGTCCACTCCTAGGGGTATACGCCGCTAGGCTAGTAAGAGTGACCCGGCGACATGTTAACTCGAATAAAGGATCTCAAAGTAGCTAGAATCATGTTGGAAAGGGCATCGAAGCACCGTCTAGTCAAGTAAAAAATTTAGTTCATCCTAGATGCCTCTAAGATCTCAAGTAGAAAAGTAACACGTCCCTGATGTCGCTCAATCTCAAAAAACTAGTAAATCAAGTCATCCAGGTTGTACAACTCTCATTAAAACCAGTTTAGGATAAAAGACGCGTAAAATAGTATTTCATCAAGAATGGAAGATATGTCAATGAATCGGGATCGTACCAAAAAACCCGTGAGAATAAACAAACAATGCAATGCATGCCATCATCAACATTTAAATAGGGAACTCAAGCCAAATAACCATACAATAAACCAAAACACTCTACCAAAGGGAATAGTACTAACTTAGGGTCCAACTAGTCCCCACATACGGCCTTAGACCCAAAAATATAACCAAGCTTAGGTAATAGTACAACAGGTCTACCACGAAACACCAACGGAAGGGACCAAATAATAGGTCTTAAATCAATAAAAAAGGGAACCAACTCAAGGGACAACACCCTACCCCAATCATACTTCTCTAGTCTTTGATTGAGCAAATATAGGACAAACTCACGCCTACGATGATCCACCATGTTCACCATCACCAAGGCAAGATGAAAAGCCAATACAAGTCGTTTAGGGAGAAAACAAAAAATACGTGGACGGTAGAGCATAATCTAAAGCACCTAAGGTCAAACCTAGTCTAGGGCCATAAAGAGCCAATCCTAGAAGGGTAACCAAGAACATCTACACCACAAGCGAAGCTACCAGCCTAAACAAAGGATCCCTACACCCACATTAAGCCTAAGGCTCATACGAAATCAAGAAAAGATAGAATAATAGGGGCAAAGCTAGACACTCGACAAATACAATCCAAGATTACATGATATCTATAATAGACATTATCTAAGAAGCTTAATCAAGAAAGTAGACCAAAGCCTACCTCAACACCTATCATGAGCGCTCCGAATCCACCACTAACAAGTAATCCACTTTTGAAATGCCTTCGAACAACTCCATACTATCAACTTATCAATCACAATGTCATCACGAACGTTTTGACAGTAAAATTGCAACAATAAAAAATTTACCCAAAATTGAGTCAAAATAGAAGTTTCAAACCCACACTGGGAATACTACTAACCAAGATTGTTCCCTGAAATGAGGCCTAATTTCAAGCTCGGAATAGCCCAAACAAACACAAGCAACAAAATTTCCCAAAAAAGATATGAGGCAGCCCCTTCGGTGCGAGAATTACCTTAACTGGAGAGCCTCTGACACTTCCCAAACACTTCAATCCGTAGCCACGAATATGTCAAATGCCTATGAATTTGAATCACCTCAATCACAGACCCCAATCTCTAGATATCGCGATTTGAAATATCAAAGAACAACTGAAAATAACCTAATAAAGGCCAGCAAATTGCCTTTCATGAATGCTGGACCAGGTCCACAAATGCGGAGGAATAGCTAATCCTTCTCTGTGAATGCGTGGACCTGGTCCGTGAACCTAGGACCGAGTTCGCGAATGTGGGAACCTGGTCCGTGAATGCATGGACCTAGACCTTAAATGCAAGAAGCAAATAACTCATCTTCTGCGAACACATAGACCTAGTTTAGATGCACCAACTGATCATTAAGGGCTGGAAAAAAACTGTAATGGGGTGCTCCGAATTCAGTTGGAACCCGTGCATGCAAACAAAATATTCTACTACATTGAGTTCGACATTCTGGACTCAACGGAACCATCAAAATTTCAATCGAAATTTGTTCCAATGAAAAGTGGATCCTGATGAGTGGTAAACTTGCACTCTTTCACTACAAGAAAGTATACTTATTGCTACGGAATCTAAGCTATGAATTTCAAAATTGTAGCTGTTACTTAGTAATAGCCATAAAAATTTAAATTTCGTGCAATCCAAAAATTCGTCAAATTTCTTAGCCACAGATATTAAGTTGACAAAGCTAAATCCTTGTATTTGCTATAATTGCTAACAATAGTGGCAATAATTATCTAAATAGCTACAATTTGATTGCTACAATTACATTCTGTAGCTAATTATAACTTTTTTGCTACGCAATAAAAATAATTATAACAATAGTAACTCTTTAGCCATGATAAGTTATTTGAAATAAAATATCATAGAAAAATAAATAATTTTGCTTCAAGTTATAAAAAGATGTGACAATAGTTAAATCAAATAGCCATAGAATTTTTGCTACTGCAAAATTTCGTAACTAATAACTATTTTTTTGCCACAAATTTAAATTTACCGTAGTAATAATAACCTTTTAGCCACAATAACTTATTTGAAGAAATATTTGTAGCTAAATAAATAATTTAGCTTTAAGTTATAAAATATTGTGGCAATAATTAAATGAAATAGCCATAAATTTTCTTCTATAATAAAATTTCATAGCTGATAATTAATATTTGCCGTGAGTTTAAATTTATCATAGTAATAATAACCTTTCAGCCACAATAAATTATTTGAACAAAAAATTGAGGCTAAATGTTTATTTAAAGTTATAAAAGTTATGACATATTGAAAATATAATCATAGATTTTTTGCTATAATACAATTTTATAGTTAATTATTATATTTTATCATGATCATGTTGAAACTTGTTGAAGCAATAGTCACCTTTTATCCATAAGAAGTAATTTAAAATAAATTATTATAACTTAATAAATATTATGTTTCGAGTACCACAAAATTGTTGCAATAATTAACTTTAGGGTTATAATTATTTGTCATGGCAAAATGATATAGCCATGTGAGTAAAATTGAGGAGATACATATTATCTAATACAAGGTGAAACGTAAGCCTTGAGGTGCTTTATTTTGTATTGAGAATTCATGTTATACGACTGGGCCTCTTCTATTGAACAATACATTTATCGAGCTAGCTTAATTAGAGATGTTAATCTTTCTATCAATTCAATTTTACAAGATCTTAATTTTTCAGTTTTGAGTATAATTTAAATAAATAGAAGTTATGTCTAATTAATTTGATGTAATTGTAATTTTTTTATATAAAAAAATATGTATAATCAATTTACAAATCATTAAATAATGTAATATTTATTGAAATATGCAATATGAATTAATCTGGAATATAGATAGATAAATAAATTGTTTATTGAATCTATCTATATATAATAGGAGAATTAAAAATTAGCACATGTCAGCACCACAAAATTTCTCAATTATTTTATTTTAAAAAATCAGATTAAAAAAAAGAGAGTAAAAATTAAAAAATTATATTATAAATCCGTTAGATTTTAAAAAGTAAAAAAACTACGTATTTTATTTAAAATAATCATTTCGAATCTAGTTATCATAGTTAATATAACTCTTTTTTTTAAAAGGATAATTGATTGTACATGAGGCTAGAGTTTATATTATTTTGAACTCTTATTTTTATCATAATTATTAATTAGAATACTTATCTTTATTGATTGTCATTTATTTAATTATTTTAAAAATAATAAAGAAGCAAATGAAAGCAAATGAAAAATACACACACAAAATAATCAACAAAAACTACACATTAATATTACTCCACTACGTACTACTTTCTCATTCAAAATAAAGACATTTAGAGTAAATAAATTCAAATGAAAAAAAAAATACAATAAACTTTAAGAAAACCTATATGTAATAGTATATAGTTATTAATTAAAAATTTCTAGATAATATGCTTGGTGTAAGATTATTTAAATTAAAATATAACTTTTATATTTGGTTAGAAAAATAAACACATCTCTAGAAAAAGAAAAACAAAGAGACAAAATAAAATAAAATGTAAAATCAACTAAAGCTAAATTAATTTTAAAATATTAATCTATGAAAGTATCATTCATCTAAAAAAATTATATTGTACTAAATTATAGAATACTAAATAATCATATAAAGTAAAAAAAATATAAAATAATATTAAATACTCAGTATAGTACTACAATATGAGATTTGAAGAGAAAAGAATTAATTGTAAGGGAAATAAAAAAATGTAATTAATACTATCTTGATTTCATAAATTGACAAGTAATTTGGACAAATATTTTTATTAATATGAACAACTAATATGAGTCGATGGTCTCTCTACCTCCACGAGATAGTGGTAACGTCAGGGTACATCTATTCTTCTTAGACCTCACTTAGGAGATTTCACTAGATATGTTATTATTGGACAACTAATATGAGACATAAGGAGTATAAGTTAAAAAATTATTTTGAAAAGGAGAATAGATAACAAAACTAATAAAGGATCAAAGAATATATATATTTTCGAATAATATTTATTCATATAAATAATTGACCTTTCCCATTAACTTAAGGTAAAGTATATATTTGTTTTTATTATTGTTAATATTATTAATTATTGTTATTTTCATGAGATAAATTTATTTGTTATTATGTATAACAATTGTTGTATTTTGTTATATATATATAACAAATGTTGTATTTGTTAATTTTAAAAGAAGCAAAAATCATTATACATATAATTAGAGCTAATAACTACAAAAGTAAAACACAAATATTCACATAAAATAACTCTCCACCGTACCTTCTCCCTCCCCCTTCCCCATTTAGATCCCAAATATCTCCCCCAAAAAAAATAAAAATTGGAAAAGATCAAAAGTTCCCCCCAATATTTTAAAACCCAATTAACAAAAACGTACATATCCTTTCCCCTCTTCCCATATCCTTCTTGTCCACCCCTCCCCTCACCCTTTTTTATCCAATTTTTTGTTCAATTTTTATTTCTAATGTTTTGTTAATTTTTATTTTGTAGGTTTTACCTAACATTCTTGATGCACAATGGCATTCAATGAAGCATCAATTAAGAAGAACAATTCTAGGAGCTTTGAACTCGAAAAATTGAGATACTAATTCAGCGCTTGCAGCTGAGATATTAGAAAAGAAAATTTTAGAAGAAGGAGAAATGTATTATCATTCAATGGTTTCAACTGCAATCCTTTAGATTGTATATATGGATATATTCCACAACTAAAAATCAACTGCTACATGAACTGTTCTAACAAAATAACACAATTGTAACTAACTAATGAACCCCAATTAACTATTAGACATCATCTACTAACTAACTTGTAATATCTGTAGACTTGCATCAATACCCCCTACAAAAGTACAGACTTGACCTTGATGCTTATCGTGACCAATGACACTAACCTACGGTATGAGTGTCTACGATCATCGATAGTATAGTAACCCAACTACAGGTTGGGGTCGTGTCCCAAGGGAATGGTTTTGAGAATTGATAGAAAAATAAAATTAAGCTCTAACTAGTCGTAGCTAAAGACATTAACGAACAAAAATATTGTAAATAAAGGGGGTGACATGAAAGTGTCAAATATCGATTTTGGAGTTTTGTTACAAGTAGTAAAAGCAGCAAAAATTAACAAGATAATCAAGTATGGGGAAATGTTCTTGGGGTGTGACCGCAATACAAGTTGAGATAAATAGTTGGGTACATGCTTTTGACAAGAAATTTGTAAGATAATAGTGACTAGGCTAAGCTTTAAATGGAAATAAGTTCCCCCTCGGGCAACTTACCCCGTTTCAAATGTGTTCCTCTCGGACACCCATTTGCTGCATGAAGACCAGCCTACGCCTTACCCACTCACTCTCTCGACCTGAGTGTTAGGATATGGGACTAGGGCTCACCCTCTCGGGCTGAACCTCATGTCGACCCACTCCTTAGGCCATCAGTCTAGTGGCCTTGGTTTCGCGACCTCCCTCTCGGGCAAGTAAAAAACACATGAGTGGCTTTGTATTTGCAACTACAAACCCTTTAGATTAAACCACAACCACTAGGTGAAATCACCATTAAACCACATATAACCTATCAGCAAGCAAGACCCAACAATAATATCAACACATATTTGCTAAATCACACCCCAAGAATGGGGGTTTTTAGCCACACATCAAGAAATAACATAATACACCTAAAATGATAGTAAAATCAAATGGGTATAAGAAATTAAACCTTAATTTAGGCAAAGGAAGAAGAATAGAGAAGACCCACTTCCAACTTGGGGAAGATGAACTCCTTTCTTCAAGTTACCAAAAATCCTCTACAAACTTGAGAGAAAATATCTAATAAGTACTATTATATTCTGGAAATTAAAATAAAAGTTCGACTTTTAATAGTAATAATAAGTTCAGTATTTATAGACTTCAGAAAATAGCGTTGGCGGATCTTTCAGCGAAGTTAGTCGATGTCGCCGAATGACTTCGACGCCTCGCCCTTCGTCTGTCTCATTGCCGTTTTGTGCTTGCCTTCAACACCTTCACGTTCTGGACCATTGGGCGGTATAGAACTGCTTCGGGAAACTATTCGGCCAAGCGCTGACTGCTCCTTTCATCACCATTTTGATCCTTCTCCTTCAGGGCTTCGCGTACTGGAACAAAGGGCGGAGTAAATCCCTTCGGCGAATCGCCGAGTGTGCTTGGCGATGCTCGGGTTTCAGTTTCGTCGTTCTTTTTATCCCTTTTGTTCCTTTTTGCGCATAAGTGTCCATTCTTTCACTAAAACTTCAAATACCTGAAACTTAAGAGTTTTCATCAGATATTTAGACAAAATAAGCATTCGAGGACACAATTCTTATCAAAATAAAGCCCTAAATGAGTCCAATTTGTGGACTCATCAACACCCCCAACTTAAACTTTTCCTTGTCCTCAAGCAAACTCAAGTTCAGCCATTCAAAAAGGGTGTCTCAAATAGTGCTACACAAGACTCAAACATGAACATACACAACAAGATTCAAATTACTTATGCACAGATCAACTGCGTACTCAAAGATTCAAATTGTGACACACCATTACCAGAGATTCTCGTGCTCGCAATACTTGCTACTTGTGCAAGTTCAAGCACGATAAAAGTATCTAAATGCCCTCACATGAAGAATGATTCCATATTCACACACAGAGGTTAATCAATTCAAGATCAGGAATCAGATGCAATACTCACACTCAAAAAGAGGAACACAATGCATGTTTTTACGCGTAGGTTTGCCATCATTTTCTAATCGACTTTCGATTCGGCTTACTCAATATAAAAAAAGGTCTTTTTAAGGCTTGTAATAGGGATGAGTGCAAATGTATGGTCATTTAGGATCAGTGACTCCTTCCTCGTGGGATGTGGTATTCTCAGGGCATTCCCTTCTTTTCCTTTATCGATTCTTTTTCTAGTGCTTCTAAGTCACCTGTTTATTCACCTTCATGGATTGATTGGAAACCCGTTTTCCTTCGTACCTTATTCCACATCTTTTTTTTTAATTGAACGGGTTTCTACTGTTCTGCAATACCATGGGTTAAGAGGGATTTTTCCTGCACTTCTTGACTTCTCCTTTTCCTTTTCACCACACCCCCCAACTTAGGCTTTTGGTCTAAGTTGGTTATTCACTAAACCACAAATTAAGAGGATTATAGGTAGTGGGTCAAGTGAGGTCTAGGGTTCATCAAGGTTATTCCAAAGAAAGGTAAGGCTCAAAGGGTGTTCAAAAGGAGTTTCACAAACTCACAGATAGGCCACAAAAGAGGTATATGTCAAATTTGGCTCACACTCTTTAAAATTGCCTAAGATCATATCAAGAGGACACCTTTCTAAATCAATCAGACTTACAGGGAAAATTCTAGGTTTTTTCATAGATGATTTAAAGCAAACTAATCAAACAAGCCATCGACACTTAAGTCAAACAAGACTACACAGTTTTGCTAGTGTTCAATGGTCATTACAAGAGAATCAATTTGATAAATGGCTAATCACAACGAAATGCAAAGAGTTCACATATTGTCTATGTAACTTCATTTGGCCTCGTCATAGCCATACATTCATGTTTGTTCAATTGAGAGCAATATTCAAGTCATCGGTATTGATCGAAACTGAGAATTAATTTTTTGCAAAAGAATAGCCACATTCGACTCACGAGGGGTGGCAAAAAACTGAGAAAAATTTAAAATTTTTTGGAAGGGTCAAAATCATTTTGCAATTAAATCCAAAAGAGAGCCATAAGCTCAAACAATCACAAATGCAGTTTTTTTTATTTTTAAAAAACATAATTGAAACAGATAACCCAACTGTGCACCAAAACACAAGTATCATCTAGCACACAAAAGGTGAGCCTCACCCCACTACCAATAAAAACGTTTATCATCAAATACAAATAATATAGAATCCAAAAATAGATGTAAGCAAGGTAGAGAGGAGGGTAAAGAAAGGTCCTGGTTATGCAGTCTCTTTAATTATTGGGACATCAGTGTCCGGAGTATTCTCAGATGGGAAGGCTGTTCTAGATCCACTAGGGGCTGCTGTGGACGAAACTGTCTCTACTAGATCTGGCAAATCTCTGAATATGGTCGCATCTTGGCTCACTCTTATCTCCTCAACCTATGCTGCTATCAACTCCTCGTCAGTTTCTGCATTTGACTCTGCCTATGCTGCACCATCCCTTTGCACATCTCCGGTGGTCTCAGGAATATCCTTATCAATTGTTCTCTATAAGAGTGAAGTGAAGTCAGTAGACTTAAGGTAATCTACGACCTTCCGCAAACTTGCAATCTTGTCTTTTAGGGTTGTCACCTCATAGGTTTCCCACTGTCTGCTCTCACAAGCCATAACTCTCAGTGTAAAAAAATCAACAAAAGTTCGAATGGGAGTAACTGCTGCTAGTATGGCCTTGTCAATCATCTCTGGAACAGACCTTTCTAGTTTGGTGGCTCTCACATCAGCTGAATAGGCCAACTGCCCCATCTTCAGGATCATGGCCTGAGTGATTCTGGCAGGCTGGGAGGATGAGGAGACACCTAGAACTTGTGAGGAAGAAAAAGAAGGAGTTGGTATACCTGAGGGTTCAGAGGCCGGGGTGGACGAAGTGTTTCTTCTGATAATAAGTCAATATGGACCTTTGGAGAATTATCTGTTGGGGCTGCTAATTTCCTGTCATCCTCCTCTAGTGTAAATTCGGCCTCTATATGCCGAATATCAGTGGAGGAAGACGAAGTGACCTCTATATCGCTGGCAAGATCTCGGGGTAATCCAGCATGCCGGCATAATTCGATGACCAGAACAGGAAAGGGTAGAGACGTCTACGTCTATTTGGCTCTAATTGCCATCTACTGTGAAACCAGAAGCCCCAAGTCAATTCGCCTCCTAGCCATGATAGACCCAAGGCAAACAACCTTAGGAAGCCGCATAATGGACTCGTTTTGGGATGGTATGATAGTCCTCCTGATGAAACCAAACCAGTACCGGGAGGCAATGTTCATATCCCTCTTCTCAATTTGAGATCCTATATCCATCCACCTCGGGGTGGTGTTAGAGATCATCGGAGCTAGCCAACCCTTCAAGTCATCCAGGGACTGAGCAGTAGGCAAACCCTGGTAGGGCAGTACCGAGTGCAGCGGTCCACCCAATACAACATTAATATGCTCGCTATGACACTCCACTTCCTTGCCTCTGACCATAACCGAATTTACTGGTTGGAGCTCACTAGCCTTTTCTTATTTTTCGGGACCATTTCCGCATAAGCTAGGTAAAATTCCCGAACCCAGGAAGGGATGTAAGAGTCCCGCGGTCTAGTGAACTGCTCGAACTCGTGATACCTGAGTGTGTCAAGTACTCAGCATGCTTACCTTCCAAAACCTCCATAAATAATAATTTTTCTGTTAGAATGCTTCGTAAACCATCGCCTTTTAGTATGCTCAGCAACCTGGGTGGGGGTGGAGGTGGAGCTACAGGGAGTGCAGGAGCCGCTAGAGGTGGTGTTGGAGTCGGCACTTATTCGGTAGTTGGGGGAATGGCAGCGGAAGGGGTTCCAGTGTCTGCGGGTTGATTTCAAGCCCTAAGTTCCTCCCTTCGATTTATCAAAGGTTTCTCATCCTCCGGCTCAGAAATAGTTGGTTCAATATTTGTGCCCTTCCTAGCGATGTGCTTTTTTCGTTTGCCTTTATCTCCTGGTGAGAGATCTTGCTTTCTTTTCTGTGAAGGACGTGATCCTCCTTCATTGATTGTAATTCCCGTTGCCTTTTTCTGAGGTGGTGCGTTTAGGTTTGTGTGTACCATATCTACAAAAGTTTGTGATTAGTCAGAAGAACAATCAAACTAAAACACAGAAAATCTGAAGTAGAAAGGTTCGCTTATCAATCGGTGAATCGCCAATCTCTTTAGCGAGCTAGGCGAACTCGCAGAAGGGATTAGCTTGATATCTAGGAAAATAAGCGATGAAAAATTCTATTTGGCGAGACGCCGACTACCTTTGGCAATGACGAAGTAGTCCACCAAAAGATACAGTGAAAGAGGGTAGAGGAGGCATGCGAAAGGCGGTTTGAAGAACTAATGGTGAGTCGTCGACTACCTTCGGTGACCAAGGATGTGTCCGCCGAAATTTACAGATTTCTCAGCACTAAGGACATGAATGAAGAGCGATATAAGATCAGTAGGCCAACAACCAAATCATTTGGAGAGCACAACCTAACTCGCCGAATGATTCACCGTGCCTATTTTTCAACCTACTACTTAGAATTGACCATACAAGCACTGAAAATGAAATTAAAGTGTGCAGGCACGATATTCACACAAGACCCATACTTCCCATCATTCCAGAATACTCAGACTTCTTCCGATCCTGCCAAATTTTAGCCATTTAACTACGATCACTTCTAAGAATGTCATCACCCATTCTTTTGTTGAGCAATTTTTCGCTGTTCAACACAAATATGTGCCATTTAGGTTTTAACCCACCAATATAATGACAATAAAGCAACACCCAGTACAACTCAATCGAATTAAAGCACAAATAACAAGGCATTCGATAATTAAAATATTTCTGGAAATTAAGCTTGAATTACTCATAGCATATCAAGTTATTTCTATCAGAGAGGCCCAACACACGTCATCCTGTTACTACAATTGCAAAAGAGTACAATACCTTTTAAGATAAATTCGGGGTTTTATGGACTAACCTTTAATGCTGATCAAATTACTTTTTGGAATGCTAGGCAGCAAAGAGATCTAACCCCAAGCAGTATTTACCAATTGAAATACTAATGGAAAGGTAAAAATCTACGAATAAGTACCTTTGGTGTGATTTTGAGGGGTTTAAGAAGGGGGAAGAGAGCTTCAAATATTTTGACTTTCTAGCTTTACATAACCATTCAGTTCTTTGTCATTCGGCAATGTTAGTCTTATCGCTGATAAAATTGGTGACGCGCCGAAAGCATACTTACCTCGCGGAGTTTTACAGGACATCTCTTATTTTGGGGTTCCAACAACAGGTTAAGTTAGAGTTGCCGATAGATTCGGTGACTCGCCCACTGGGTCCTTGGCTCGCCAAGTTGCACTTCTCAACACCTTTCTCATTTTACCCTTCAAAATCAGCACACCATTATTAGAACAAAATAATTAAAAGCAGTAAAACCTTGGGTTGCCTCCCAAGAAGCTCTTTAATTTACGTCGCGGCACGACGTAAGCCTTGTCTCACTCTCCGTTATTGGGGTTTGCCCAGTGTCACTAGGTGACCCCTATATATGATTTGGGTGGAGATGAGGCACTGCAAAACTCAGGAGTGACCTATTTAGCGGGATTGATATAGAGTGGGATCCAATCATTTGATACAGAACTTCAATATTCTCTTTCATTTCTAACAACACCCGATCCTGATTGGTGACCTTTTGGAGAATGATTTGAAGTGTGTCCTCGACACGATTTTCTCTCCCATTTCTAGACTTCCTCCGCTCATGAGGGGGTATATACCTCCCATTGTTGTTGCATTGGACTTCCACCTCTGGGAGTTTGGTGGCCAGTTCATTTAGCTGAGATGCCAGTGCGGTCAGCGTGGGGTCCTTTTGGACTTCTTGGCTCACTTCCACCAACTTTCCACTACTCTGGTCAGCCATGTTCATCTAAGTGGACAACTCAACGAAAAACAAATCTTAAATTAAAGTTAGTGAACTACAACTAAGAAGAACAAAAATTCTACTAATCTAAAAATTCTCAAATAACACCATTCCCCGGCAGAGACACCATTTTGATGCTTATCGTGGCCAATGACACTAACCTACGGTATGAGTGGGTACGATCGTCGATAGTATAGTAACCCAACTAAAGGTTGGGGTCGTGTCCCAAGGGATTGGGTTTGAGAATTGATAGAAAATAAAATTAAGCTCTAACTAGTCGTAGCTAAACACATTAAAGAACAAAAACATTGTAAATAAAGGGGGTGACACGAAAGTGTCAAATATCGATTTTGGGGTTATGTTACAGGTAGTAAAAGCAACAAAAATTAACAAGAGAATCAAGTACCTAAGTGTCCATGCTTTCACTAAAACATCAAATACCTAAAACTTAAGAGTTTTCATCAGATATTTAGACAAAAGAAGCATTTGAGGAGACTATTCTTATCAAAATAAAGCCCTAAATGAGTACAATTTGTGGACTCATCAACATCCCCACCTTAAAATTTTGCTTGTCCTCAAGCAAACTCAAGTTCAGCCGTTCAAAAAAGGTGTCTCAAATAGTGATAAATAATACTCAAACATGAACATACCCAACAAGATTCAAATTACATATGCACAGATCAACCGTTTACTCAAAGATTCAAGTTGTGACACACCATTACCAGAGATTCTCATGCTCGCAATACTTGCTACTTGTGCAAGTTAAAGCTCAACAAAAAGTATCTAAATACCCTCACATGAAGAATGATTCCATATTCACACACAGAGGTTAATCAATTCAAGATCAGGAATCAGATGCAACGGTCACACTCAAAAAGAGGAACACAATGCATGTTTTTACCCATAGGTTTTCCCTTATTTTCCAATCGACTTTCGATTCGGCTTACTCAATATAAAAAAATGTGTTTCTAAGGCTAGTAATGGGGATGAGTGCAAATGTATGGTCATTTAGGATCAGTGGCTCCTTCCTTGTGGGATGTGGTATTCTCATGGCATTCCCTCATTTTCCTTTATGGATTCTTTTTCTAGTGCTTCTAAGTCACCTGTTTATTCACCTTCATGGATTGCTTGGAAACCCAATTTCCTTCGTACCTTATTCCCTTTTTTTTTAATTGAAGGGGTTTCCACTGTTCTGCAACACTATGGGTTAAGGTGGACTTTTCCTGCACTTCTTGAGTTCTCCTTTTCCATTTCACCACACCCCCAACTTATGCTTTAGGACTAAGTTGGTTATTCACTAAACCACAAATTAAGAGTATTATAGGTAGTGGGTCAAGTGAGGTCTAGGGTTCATCAAGGTTCTTTCAAAGAAAGGTAAGGCTCAAATGGTGTTCAAAAAGAGTTCCACACATTCACGGATAGGCCACAAAAGAGGTATATGTCAAATTTGGCTCACACTCTTTAAAGTTGCCTAAGATCATATCAAGAGGACACCTTTTTAAATCAATCAGACTAACAGGGAAAATTCTAGGTTTATTCAAACATAGTTCAAAGCAAGCTAATTACACAAGGCATCTAACACTTAAGTCAAACAAGACTACACACTTTCGCTAGTGTGCAATGGTCATTACAAGAGAATCAATTCGATAAATGGCTAATCACAACGAGATGCAAGAAGTTCACATATTGTCTATGCAACTTCATTCGGCCTCGTCATAGCCATACATTCATGTTCGTTCAATTGAGAGCACTATTCAACTTATCGGTATTGATCGAAGCCGAGACTTAAATTTTTGCAAAAGAATAGCCACGTTCAACTCACGAGGGGTGGCAAAAATTTGTGAATTTTTTTTTTGGAAGTGTTAAAATCATTTTGCAATTAAACCCAAAAGAGAGCCATAAGCTCAAACAATCGCAAAAGCAAATTTATTTATTTTTAAAAAAAAAGCACAATTGAAACAGATAACCCAATTGTACACCAAAACACAAGTATCATCTAGCATACAAAAGGTGAGTCTCACCCCACCACCAGTAAAAGCGTTCGTCCTCAAATGCAAATAATATAGAATCTAAAAGTTGATGTAAGCAAGCTAGAGAGAAGGGTAAAGAAAGGTCCTAGCTATGCAGTCTCTCTTTCTGTTGGGACATCAGTGCCCGAAGTAGTCTTAGATGGGAAGGCAGTGCCAGATCCACTAGGGGCTGCTGTGGGCGTAACTATCTCTACTAGATCTAGCAGATCTCTGAATATGGTCGCATCTTGGCTCACTCTTATCTCCTCAACCTGTGCTGCTATCAACTCCTCGTTGGTTTGTGCATCTGACTCTACCTGTGTTGCACCATACCTTTGCACATCTCCAGTGGTCTCAGGAATAACCTTATCAACTGTTCTCTCTAAGAGTGAAGTGAAGTCAGTAGACTTAAGGTAATCTACGTTCTTCCGCAAACTTGCAATCTCGTCTTTTAGGGCCGTCACCTCAGAGGTTTCCCACTGCTTGCTCTCACAAGCCATAACTCTCACTGTCAAGAAATCAACAAAAGTCCGAATGGGAGTAACTTCTGCTAGTATGGCCTTGTCAATCATCTCTGGAACAGACCTTTCTAGTTTGGTGGCACTCACATCAGCTGAATAGGCCAACTGCCCCATCTTCAGGATCATGGCCTGAGTGATTCTGGATGGCTGGGAGGATGATGAGGCACCTAGAACTTGTGAGGAAAAAGAAGAAGGAGTTGGTATACTTGAGGGTTCAGAGGTCGGGGTGGACGAAGTGTTTCTGCTCATAATAAGTCAATATTGACCTCTGGAGAATTATCTGTTGGGGCTGCTAATTTCCTATCATCCTCCTCTCCTGTAAATTCGGCCTCTATACGCCGAATATTAGTGGAGGAAGATGGAGTGACCTCTATATCACTAGCAAGATCTCGGGGTAATCTAGCATGCCGGCATAATTCGATGACCAGAACATCAAAGGGTAGAGACCTCTACGTTTGTTTGGATCTAATTGCCATCTCCTGTGAAACCAGAAGCCCCAAGTCAATTCGCCTCCTAGCCATGATAAACCCAAGGCAAGCAGCCTTAGGATGCCGCATAATGGACTCGTTCTGGGATGGAATGATAGTCCTGCTGATAAAACCAAACCAATACCATGAGGCTATATTCATATCCCTCTTCTCAATTTGAGATCCTGTATCCATCCACCTCGGGGTGGTGCTAGAGATCATCGGAGCTAGCCAAGCCTTCAAGTCATATAGGGACTGAGCAGTAGGCAAACCCTGGTAGGGCAGTACCGAGTGCAGTGGTCCACCCGATACAACATTAATATGCTCGCTGTGACACTCCATTTCCTTGCCTCTGACCATAATCAAATTCACCGGTCGGAACTCACTTGCCTTTTTCTTCTTTTTCAGGACCAAATCCCCATAAGCTAGGTAGAGTTCCCGAACCCAGGAAGGGATGTAAGAGCCCCATGTTCTAGTGAACTGCTCGAATTCGTGATATTTGAGTGTGTCAAGCACCTCAGCATGCTTACCTTCCAAACTCTCCACAAATAATATTTTTTCTTTTAGAATGCTTCTTAAACCATCGCCTTTTAGTATTTTCAGCAACATGGGTGGAGGTGGATCTACTGGGAGTGCAGGAGCCGCTGGAGGTGGTGCTGGAGTCGGCACTGATTCGGTAGTTGGGGGAGTGGTAGCGAAAGGGGTTCCAGTGGCTGTGGGCTGATTTCTAGCCCTAAGTTCCTCCCTTCAATTTATCAAAGGTTGCTCATCCTCCGGCTCAGAAATAGCTGGTTCAACATATGTGCCATTCCTAGCGACGTGCTTTTTTCGTGTGCCTTTATCTCTCGGTGAGAGATCTTGCTTTCTTTTCTGTGAAGGATGTGACTTGATTGATCATGTAAGCTTGATAATTAATTATGTTTATGTTTATTAAGTTGTTGAAACATGTAATTCCCCTATGTAGTGTTTGTAATTCTTAAAGTTAGGGTTGATCTTGATACCTAGCGTTAAAGGGCAATAACTAGGGTTTATATATGTAGATGAACATTGCATATGAGTTCATGATTTACTTAGGTAGGGATGATCCTATGACTTGTGTAATTGTGGTAATGATGTAAGATCCTTCCTCCCAATGCCCTTACACTTGATTACGCATGAATTATGTATGTATGTTACGAAAAGCTTGTTGTGTTTATTGAAAGGTCATGTTCATAGATACACTATTGGTAAGATGTGAAAGGGTTACTCACATGTTGATGGTCATAGCTAGTGGATCCACTTAAAAGCTTTTATGAAAGTTCTACCTTAGGTAAGTAGGACACCTCTTTCCAGTGTGGGGGTAGAACACCGGATTTCATGTAGCTCACATGGTCTATGTCGGTTAATGCTAATCTTCCATATATGATATGAATATGAACTATGGTAAGAACATGGACTTTAATTATGACTTCTTAAGAGGTACTAGTTAGTATGAGTGGGGGTATGGGATTTCACTTATGCATTGCACAAGTAGACTCTAAGAGGGGTTGTGGTGAGGTCCTCCTATGTTATGAAGACTTATGGATTATGTAAGTATGGTATGTATGAATGATAAGGTTGGCCTCTCTTGTTACAAGTTATGAAAATGAATGACTCTTTACTTATGTATGTTGGCTATGATAAAGGTAAAGTAAGATATGTATGTTGTTGGTGGCCTAAATGTGATACTTAGCATTTGGTAGGGTTATGGGATCTTACCTTTGCATTGCACTAGTATGGCTTTGGGTTGCTTATATGTTGGTTTGACTTATGTTTCTTCATAAATGTGCATAATGGCTTTCAAACTTAAGAAAGGCATGATTTCAACTCAATGTCCCTTTTATGCATGTTTTAAGGATTTTGTGCATGGCTTCCATACTTGGTACAATTAATTGTGCTAACCCATATTTTCTACATTCTATGAGTGTAAGTTCTGGCCATTGAGACATATCATTTTCTTCAAGTGAAGCTTGGGTTGAATATTCCTTAGGCTTGGTGAGTCCTCATGTTCGAGGACAAGATGTTTCCATTTTCTAGATTTTTATGTACTTTCCACTTTTCGGAATATATTGATGTAAAGGGCTTTTTACCATAGTTGAACTGTTCATGTACTAAATGATGATTGAGACCAGTCTAGATTCCTACTTTCATCTATGAAGAAGAAGTTGACTTCTATTATAAAAGTTTTAAATTTTCTGCAATTATTCTATGTATTTAAGTTATGATGATGCTAAGGGCTTGTATGAGACCCCTTCGGGGTCAAGTACGCCATGTTACTCCTAGGGGGTACCCCCGAGTTGTGATAAACTTGGTATCAAAGCATAAGGTTTTGTGATAATACTTAGGTTGATGTCTCATGAACCATCTCTAGTAGAGTCTTGTTCATGAGTGTGAAGCGCGCCACACTTATGAATGAGAGGCTATAAGATGCTTAGGAACTTTCACTTCTTTCATTACTCTTCAGTCGTGCTTGGAGTCCTAACTCTATGAAGTCCTTTCTGAACCCTTCTCTTGTGATTTTAGGTAATGAATACAAGAAGAGGAAATTCATGGAGGAAGCAAGAGGAGAATGTCAATGAGGGAGCTCCTCAAGATCCTCAAGCTCCTAATGAAGAGGGGCTATGACTAATGTGGAGATAAGGTCGGCTCTCCAAACATTGACTCATGTTTTGACGACTCAAGTCACTAGGGATGCTAGAGCTCATGAGAATCCCAATGCAAGCACAATCGCTTCAAGGATTAGGGATTTCATAAGAATGAATCCCCCTACATTTTGTGGTTCCAAAGTGGATGAAGACCCACAAGGGTTTATTGATGAAGTGTTAAGGTGCTTGATGCTATGAGTGTGTCTCCAAAAGAGAAGGTGGAACTAGCCGCCTACCAATTGAAAGATGTGGCTCAAGTATGGTATGAGCAATGGAATGATGAGAGACCCATGAGAGCGGGCCTTATTGATTGGGGATTGTTCAAGTTGGCCTTCCTTAATAGGTTTTTCCCCCTAGAGTTGAGGGAGAGAAAGATGCAACAATTCATTAACCTTCGCTAAGGAGGTATGAGTGTGAAGGAATATAGCCTTAAGTTCACCCAATTGTCTAAGTATGCTCCAACCTTAGTGGCAGACTCTAGGGCCAAGATGAACAAATTCGTTATGGGGATATCTGACTTGTTGGTAAACGAATGCCGTTCGGTAATGCTCATTCCAAGTATGAACATTTCACGTCTAATGGTTCATGCCGAACAAATAGAGGAACAAAAGCTCAAGCAAGTGAGTAGAGAAGTGAAGAGGGCAAGGACCGATGATGGAAATTCTTCCAAGGGTAAATTTGAGGTTCAAGGCAAACGAAGGTTTAAGAGAATGTTCTCCAACCAAGGCTCCTCTAGCACTCCTAAGGTCAAAGAAAGTAATGGTGTCTACCCCTAAGCCGCAAGGTGGTAGTGGTGGTGGCTGTTATGTTGATAGACCTACTTGTGAAAAGTGTGGCAAAAAGCATGATGGCGAGTGCCTTGTTGGCACGGATGGGTGTTTTAGTTGTGGAAAGAGTGGTCACATGAAGAGGGATTGTCCCATGCTAAGGGCTCAAGGAAGAGAGGGAAAGCAAGTCCCTCCTAGTGGTTCAAATTCCGATGCTCCTAAGAAGAATCACTTCTATGCTCTCCAATCCCGAACGCATTATTAGACCCCAGTACCACTTTATCATTTGTTACACCTTTTGTGGCTATGAAATTTGAAGTACTCCCCGAAAAATTAGAGGAACCATTTTTGGTGTCTACCCTGGTGGGTGACTCAGTTGTAGCTAAAAGAGTTAATAGGAGTTGTCCCATTTCATTGTCTCATAAAGTCACTTTGGTTGATTTAGTAAAATTAGATATGTTAGACTTTGATGTCATCTTGGGGATGGATTAGTTGTATGCTTGTTTTGCGTCCATTGATAGTAGAACCCGGGTGGTTAAGTTTCAATTTCCAAATGAGCCCATTTTAGAATGGAAGGGGGGAAACTCTATTCCTAGAGGTCGTTTCATTTCATATCTAAAATCTAGAAAAATGATCTCAAAGGGGTGCATGTATCATATTGTAAGAGTCATGAATATTGAATCTGAGACTCCTTCATTAGAGTTGGTCCCCGTAGTAAGGGAATTTTTGGATGTCTTTCCCGATGACTTTCCCGGAATTCCTCCCGAACGGGAAATAGACTTCGACATTGATCTTTTGCCGGATACTCAACCCATATTTATTCCCCCTTACCGAATGGCTCGGGCTGAATTAAAAGAATTGAAGGCACAACTCAAGGATTTGCTAGATAAGGGTTTTATTCAACCAAGAATATCTCCATGTGGTGCTCCGGTATTGTTCATAAAGAAGAAAGATGGGTCCCTTAGGATGTGTATTGATTACCACCAATTGAACAAGGTCACTATAAAGAATAGGTACCCTCTCCCTAGAATTGATGATTTGTTTGACCAACTCCAAGGGGCGAGTTATTTTTAGAAGATTGATATAAGGTCGGGCTATCACCAACTAAGGGTGAGAGGGATTGACATTCCCAAAACGGCCTTCTGAACAAGATATGGTCACTATGAATTCCTAGTTATATCTTTTGGTCTAACAAATGCCCCGACGACAATCATGGATCTAATGAATAGGGTATTTAGGCAATATCTTGATTCATTTGTCATTGTTTTTATTAACGATATTTTGATCTACTCAAAGTGTGAGGGAGATCATATGAAACATTTGAGGATAGTATTGCAAATCCTTAAGGGCCACCAATTATATGCTAAGTTTAGCAAGTTTGAGTTTTGGCTAAGATCGGTTGATTTCCTTTGTCACATTGTGTCGGGTATGGGTATTGAGGTTGACCCTAAGAATACGGATGCGGTCAAGAGTTGGCCTAGACCTCTAACTCCTAATGATGTTAGAAGCTTTATGGGTTTAGCCAACTATTATAGGAGGTTTGTTGAGGGTTTTTCCTCTATTGCTTCTCCGTTTACGGCTTTAACCCAAAAGAAAGTTTAGTTCGTGTGGTCGGAAGCTTGTGAGAAGAACTTCCAAGAATTAAAGGATAGACTCACTCCCTCTCCGGTGTTGACCTTACCGAAGGGTACCTATGAGTTTGTAGTGTATTGTGACGCTTCTCGAGTGGGTTTGGGATGTGTCCTTATGCAACGGGCTAAAGTGATTGCCTATGCTTCGAGGCCACTCAAGGTACACAAAAATAATTATCCGACTCATGATCTCGAATTAGCTGCAGTGGTGTTTACGTTAAAAATATGGAGGCATTACTTATATGGGGTCCATGTAGATGTCTTCACCGATCACAATAGTCTTCAATATGTGTTTACCCAAAAAGACTTGAATCTCCAACAAAAAAAGTGGTTAGAGCTTTTGAAAGATTATGACATGAGTGTCCTTTATCACCCCGGCAAAGCTAATGTAGTTGCGGATGCCCTAAGTAGATTGTCCATGAATAGTGTGGCTCATGTAGAAGATGAGAAGAAGGAATTGGTTCGTGATGTGCATAGGTTGGCCCGTTTGGGTGTTCAACTAGTGGATTCCACCAAGGGTGGGATTATGGTCCATCATAGTTTCGAATTGTTCTTTGTAGTTGATGTGAAGTATAAACAACAGCTTGACCCTATATTGATGGAGTTGAAAGAGTCGATTCTCAACAAGTCTGTTGAGGCTTTATCCCAAGGGGGGGATAGGGTGCTTTGGTACCAAGGTAGATTATGCGTTCTAGATGTTGATGGCTTAAGGGAGAAAATTTTAGAAGAGGCTTATGGTTCGCGATATTATATTCATCCAGGAGCCACCAAGATGTACCGTGATCTATGGGAAGTCTATTGGTGGAATGGCTTGAAAAATGATATAGCGGATTTTGTAGCCAAATGTTCGAATTGTCAACAAGTCAAGGCCGAACACCAAAAACCTGGAGGTTTGTCCCAATATATAGAAATTCCCACTTGGAAGTGGGAGGATGTGAATATGGACTTTGTTGTGGGTTTGCCTCGTACTCAAAGGCAACATGATTCTATTTGGGTCATTGTTGATAGAATGACTAAATCAGCCCACTTTATTTCGATCAAGATTTCATTTTCGGCGGAAGACTATGCCAAGTTGCACATTAATGAGATAGTGAAGTTGCATAGGGTTCCCTTATCTATCATATCTGATCGGGGTGCCTAATTTACTTCACACTTTTGGAAGGCATTCAAAAAAGGGCTTGGTACCAATGCTAAACTTAGTACCGCTTTTCACCCTCAAACGGATGGTCAAGCGGAAAGGACCATTCAAACCTTAGAGGACATGTTGAGAGCGTCTGTAATTGATTTCAAGGGTAGTTGTGATGACCATCTCTCATTGATTGAGTTTCCCTACAACAATAGTTACCACTCTAGCATTACCATGGCTCCATTTGAAGCACTTTATGGGAGAAGGTGTAGATCTCTGGTTGGGTGGTTTGAGGTAGGTGAATTTGCTCTAATTGGTCCCGAACTAGTTTATGATGCTATTGAAAAAGTTTGACTTATTATAGATAGGTTGAAGAAGGCCCATAGTTGGCAAAAGTCTTATGCCGATAATAAAAGGAGGGATCTAGAGTTTGAAATTGGTGAATGGGTCTACTTGAAAATCTCACCTATGAAGGGTGTGATGAGGTTTGGTAAAAAGGGGAAGCTTAGTCCCCGGTATGTGGGACCATTTTAAGTCTTGAAACGTGTTGGGAAAGTTGCATATGAATTAGACTTGCCAAATGAGTTGGCACCGGTTCACCCGGTGCCTCATGTTTCCATGCTCAAGAAGTGCATTGGTGATCTGGTATCCATCCTTCCTTTAGAGGGTTTAGGGGTTGATGAGAACCTTTTTTATGAAGAAGTCCCGATTGAGATTTTTGCCCGGCAAGTGAAGAGGTTAAGAAATAAGGAAGTAGCCACCATTAATGTTTTATGGAGGAATCACTTAGTTGAGGGTGCTACATGGGAGGCCGAGGCTGATATGAAGTCCCATTACCCTCATCTTTTTCCTTCTACTCCTATTCAAACTTGAGCTAAGTAATTCCTCTTGAATTTTAAGTGTTTTGGGAGTAATGTGTATTGTATGAGTTGTCCATGATTTCCTTATGTTGTGCATGTCCTTGTGAGAATTCATGTTTAGCATATGTTGAGCTTTCATTATTTATATATCCCTCATGTTAATTTGCTCTATGGTATGATAATTGCATTTTAACTTCATGAGTTGAATTGATGGACATGCTTAGTTATGTTTTGATGAATGGCATATTGGCTCCATATTGATGTATTGAGCTTACGTGAGTTGGAGAAGGTAGTTCCTCCCATGTTTTTGTGAATTGATGAATTTTGTGCATATTAGATTGGTAGATGTAGTTCCTACCTCCTTGAGTTGCATTGACTTTGTCTTGTGAAATTGAGTTGAAGTTTCCTCCTTTTGAATAGTGCATAAGGTGAATAGTGCATTTGTAAGTTTTGCACATTTTTGACATTTCATGCATAATAGACTGTCAGTCTAGAGTTTCCAACTTAGTTTGGTGTCTAGATCATCATTCGGGGACTAATGTTCCCAAGGAGGGGATAATGTAACACCTCAGAAATCTAATAATCTAAGCTACAGCCTATCATGTAGTCTAGTGTCCTAAAAAGGGTTAACGTCAAGCTAAGAATCGCAAAATAAATTCCCTAACTTAGTACTAAGGTCCTAGTGCCTAAACGTCAAGGCATGGCCCCCCAAGGGTCCTTGATGAGGGCCAAGGGGCTGCTAAGAAAGCTGTTAAAAAAAGCCTAATCCACGAGAGGGAAACCTACGAGTCGTCGGTTGACTCACGCCCCGTAGGTGGGGGTTATGAGTCAACACTTGGTTTTTCCCTAAGGTGCCCAAATCTCCAAGTCTCAGACCCAAACCACGACCATGCAGTACGTGGCATCACCCAACCTATGAACCGTAGGTGGGTATCGTGGGTTGAGACTTAGTATCCTCACCATTGCCTTCGTCTACTCCCTCTCTGACCCAAACCACGCCACTGCAGGACGGGCCGTGGTCCCATCCACGGTCCGTAGATGGGCAATCATGGTTAGGGTCTGCAAAAGCTGAGGCAATTCAGCTTAGGGTGAATCAAATTAGGTAAGTTCTATTTTAATTAATTAAGAGTAGGGACGGTTCCTATTGGTTATTATAGACTTATATAAGTATATCTAAGCCACTAAACTCAACTTAGCACCTCATAAATCAAAACACTCAACTAGAAACTACCTCTCTCAAGATAATTCTCTCTCTAGGACTCCATTGAAGAGTAAAGTCAAAGCTCAAGATAGGGGTTCAAGAACCAACCTTTCTCCCTCAATTTCGTGTGGAGATTTCCCTAAGGTATGGATGCTTTTCATTCTTGGGTAGCTATCCCCCAAGAAGTCCCTTCAAAATGTGTTTTAAGAGTTCCAAAACCTTGGGTTTTTATTCTAATCATGGGTCTTCTTCCAAAATGATTTATATTGTTCAATTATGATCTATTATGATGGTTTATGGTTAGATTATTGTAGTATTGATGGATTTTGATGAAAATATCTCTTGGACCCATGATTTCCATCTCTTCCTATATTGTGAACTAAGATGTGACTTGATTGATCATGTAAGCTTTATAATTGATTATGTTTATGTTTATTAAGTTGTTGAATCATGTAATTCCCCTATCTAGTGTTTGTAATTCTAGAAGTTTGGGTTGATCTTGATTCCTAGCCTTAGAGGGCAATAACTAGGGTTTATATATGTAGGTGAATATTTCATATGAGTTCATGATTTACTTAGGTAGTGATGATCCTATGACTTGTGTAATTGTGGTAATGATGTAAGATCCATCTTCCCTATACCCTTACACTTTATTATGCATGAAGTGTGTATGTATGTTATGAGAAACTTGTTGTGTTGATTGAAAGGTCATGCACGTAGATACACTATTGGAAAGATGTGAAAGGGTTACTCACATGTTGATGGTTCAAGGGGTGAAAGGACATTCTCACCAAATGAATCTTTGGGCTCTTATGATATTAAGTTGTCTTGAATGCCTAGTGCATTCTCTTGTGAATATGAATCTAAGTAAAGACTTAACATAACTCTTAAAGGGAATTATGCTTAGCACCGAGCGAATATGAGTATGAGATGGGTTCCTTCACGCTAGTAGTTGGGTTCCCAATATGGTTATCTCATGAGTTGGAAACCTCCACGTTAGTAGTGAAGGTTTCTAGGAACAATCTCCTTATCCCATAACTATGTGCCCACATAGGTCATAGATAGTGGATCCAACTAAAAGCTATTTTGAAAGTTCTACCTTAGGCAAGTAGGACACCTCTTTCCGGTGTTAGGGTAGAACACTGGATTGCATGTTCATATGGTCTATGTCGGTTAATGCTAATCTTCGCTATATGATATGAATATGAACTATGGTAAGAACATAGACTTTAATTATGACTTCTTAAGAGGTACTAGTTAGTATGAGTGGGGGTATGGGACTTCACTTATGCATTGCACAAGTAGACTTTAAGAGGGATTGTGGTGAGGTCTTCTTATGTTATGAAGACTTATGGATTATGTAAGTATGGTATGTATGAATGATAAGATTGGCCTCTCTTGTTACAAGTTATGAACATGAATGACTCCTTACTTATGTATGTTGGCTATGATAAAGGTAAATTAAGATATGTATGTTGTTGGTGGCCTAAATGTGATACTTAGCATTTGGTAGGGTTATGGGATCTTACCTTTGCATTGCACTAGTATGACTTTTGGTTGCTTATATGTTGGTTTGACTTATGTTTCTTCATAAATGCGCATAATGGCTTTCAAACTTAATAAAGGCATGATTTCAACTCAATGTCCCTTTTATGCATGTTTTAAGGATTTTGTGCATGGCTTCCATACTTAGTACAATTAATTGTGCTAACCCATATTTTCTACATTCTATGAGTGTAGGTTCCGGCCGTTGAGACATATCATTTTCTTCAAGTGAAGCTTGGGTTGACTATTCCCCAAGCTTGGTGAGTCCTCAAGTTCGAGGACAAGATGTTTCCATTTTCTAGCTTTTTATGAACTTTCCACTTTAGGGACTATATTGATGTAAAGGGCTTTTGACCCTATTTGTACTCTTTATGTACTAGATGGTGATTGAGACAAGTCTAGATTCCTACTTTCATCTATGAAGAAGAAGTTGGCTTCTATTGTAAAACTTTCAAATTTTCCGCAATTATTCTATGTCTTTATGTTTTGATGATGCTAAGGGCTTGTACGAGACCCCTTTAGGGTCAAGTACGCCATGTTACTCCTAGGGGGTAGCCCCGGGTCGTGACATAAAAGTTCTATACAAACTGTGCAAGGCTCGATGCTATGAGTTAGTTTGCTTTGAGAGGAGGATAAATTCTCTTAGGGAAAATGTGAGATCAACCATGAGGATGGAAAATCCTTATCATCCAGTGGCAGAAAAGCGCGAAGAAAAGTCTCAACAGTTGCACCTATCTTGGTGTGATGAGATAAACCAATTCCTCCTTGAAGTTGAACGGTTTGAAAGTGAGCAAAGCGAGAAGGTGAAGGTGGATATAAAAGATATCTTGAGCTTATGCAACCAACCCAAATCAATAACAATCGAAGAAGCCGAAATAAGTAGCATGATACTAGAGTTGCAAGAAAAAGCAAAAAAAGATCATATTTGGAAACTTTAGTACATGTGAAGATGAGAGTGTCACTCACCTGAAGGCCAAGAATTATGAATTTCAATGCTCACGTGGCCTAGTGATTCTTTCCCTCTTGACCAATGATCCAAAACGGAAATATGATTCGAAATTATGTAACAGGTTCAAATCTTCAAAGTGGAGAGATTGGGTGAAACATTTGATGCTCTTTTGCACTCCCCAAGCTCTTCAGAGTAAAATTGATCTCAAGTTGGGAAGAAGGTTCATTTCCTTGAAGTGGAAACACAAAGGGTGATGTACCCGATGTCGCGTCGTTACGTTAATTGTGCGCTTGATGGGAGGAATCCCATTGGTATCTAGCTTTGTTTAATTTTAAGTTTTTACTTATTAGATTAGGTTTAATTTGTGTTTTTGATTAATCCTCATGATTTTGGAGTGTTGGAGTTAATTTGAACAGGTTTGGAGGCATGAGTCTTAAAGAAAATGAAGTTTGAGGTCAAAACCCCATTGGAAAATGACTTGGAAGGCATTTTGGGTGCCCAAGCTTGCCCAATGAGATTGGGAGAATCACTCAATGTACCCCTGAGCCTACCCAATTAGACTGTGAGAAACTTTAAAAAATGGCCTCGTGAGCCGCAAAAGCGAACATTAGTTCACTTAAGCAAAGTCTGAAAAAGCGGCACCCTCTCGCTAAAGCAAACTTCACTTAAGCGAATGGGTGCTCTCTTAAGCAAAACCCGCATTTCCTCAGAGGTCACAAAAGCGACCAAACTTCACATAAGTAAAGGTAAGCAGTTTATAAGGCAAATAGCCATAATTGAAATGGACAAACAACTCCAAATAAACGGTCCAACTTCTCATTCTTCCTTTTAACTTGTTCCAGACCGATTCCAACCTCTGGGTCTTCATTGTGAAATCACAATCAAGTATGTTTATCTTACTCTTACTATCTTGAAGTTGTAATAATTTTTGTTATTATCGATCACTTTGTTGAAAGTTGGGGGTAGTTATTTGGTAGTAACTTCTCAATCCCGAGGGTTACAATTGCTATTATGTTGGCAGAATTCTTTGTCTAAATTTTTAAATATATGTGTCTGGGAAGTATTTGGTGCAGTCTTGAGTACCCATTTCATGCTCTAATTGTTGAAATTAGTTTTAGCACCTCGTGTTTTATAAAATGCCCAAATGAACTCTGAAATGATTTTCGAAACTTTTTATGCCGAAATGATTGAGTTTATTGGTTTCTTGTTTGTTTGTTGTTAATTTTACACTGATGGTAGTTGAAATTCCATGCTAAATTTGGAAATCAATAATTTGTTATTCATGTTAAAGGTGGCAACTATTCACTTTTGCGAATAAGCCATCGCTTAAGCAGTGTTCTCTTATGAGAACCGCTTCGCTTTTGCGATTCCCGTTTAAGTCGCCTTTTGGCCACTTTGGCGATGTTTTCTTAAGCAAATTGAGCAACACTTTTGTGATACCTGGAGCATTTTTTTAACTACCTCTTGCATAGGCGGATTTAGTCTTCTCTGGTGCTAATAATAGGCTTGTGATCCGGCATGAGTTGAATTTTTTTAGAACAAATACTAGGAGGAATCCCAATAATGTCCGCGATCTTGAACCTCTTCAACACGGAAACCAATGCCTCAACTTGTGCCACATTCAAACCTGCCGCAATGATGACCGGTAAAGTACCATCTCTCCCCAATAATACATACCTCAAATGTGATGGTAGAGCCTTATTCAATTTTGGCGCCTCTTCAACAGATGGTCTAGCAGGTGCAGAATCGCTATTCTTAATGTCTTACTCCAATCTCTTTGGTTTTGAACGGAATTCAAACCTATCAAATGCGGCAACCAATTCATCATAGTCTTCAATCCCATCACTATCAAAGTTCATCATTACCGCTGCTAGCGCATCAACACCCAATCTTTCTTCAATGGGCACCTCATAACCACTATCTACAATATGTGTCACCATAGATACTGATGTGAGCTCACAACTCTGCTTCATGGACCTAGAGATATTGAAAGTTGCCTATTCATTGTTCAATCGAAACTTCATTTGCCCTTTTTCCAGATCAACCAAGGCGCACCCAGTGGCTAGGAATGGTCTCCCAAGGATAATGGGAACCTCAAAATCAACATCACAATCAAGTATCACAAAATCTGCCAGAAAGATAAAAGATTCCACTTACACTAGTACATCTTGGAGCACACCAATGGGATTCTTCACAGTTCTATCGGCTATAAGCAATCTAATCGCTGTCGGTTTTGGATCCCCCAAATCCAACTTTTTGTAAATAGCCAATGGCATCAGATTGATACTAGCACCCAAATCGCACAACGCCTTTGCAAAATGTAACAACCCAATGGTACAAGGAATAGTGAAAGTGCCAAGATCCTCCTTCTTCTGCACAAGGGACCTTGTAGCAATAACGCTACAATGTTGCAACTTATCATCATCTTCAAAACTCACAGCCCGCTTTTTAGTTACCAAGTTCTTCATGAACTTCGCATACCCAGGCATTTGCTTCAAAGCTTCTATCAACGACACATTGATGGAAAGCTGCTTCAACATATTAATAAACTTGCGGTATTTACCTTCTTCATTCTTCTTCACTAACCTCAGTGGGAAGGGTGGTGGAGGTCTAGGCATGGGAACAACTTTTTAGGTTATCTCCACTTCCTTCTCTGTTGCATTCTCGGGCTCTTCATTTACCTCAATCACATCATCATCTTTACTAACCTCAACTTCAACCCCAAACGGCATAGATGGATCAATGGTCTGCTTACCTCCTTGAGTAGTGACTGCCATACAATGCCCATTATTCTTTGGATTTTGGATGGATGTTGCTAGGAAGTGTGTCAGGTTGACGTGGGTTTACTGTAGTGGACAACTGAGTCATCTGTTGCTCAACATGCTTGATTGACACTGCATGGGCGTCAACTTTTTGTACTAGAAAAGTCATTTTGCATCTCCTTCACATTCTCATCAGTCGAATCAAAACTCTTTATCATCTTCTGCATCATATTCTCAATACATGACATATTACTCCCAAGTTCCCTATTACCAGATTCCCGATTTTGAGGAGGAACATAAGGTCCAACCCGATCGTTTCTGTTGCCATAGTTGTTCCGGTTGTAGTTGTTATTGCGATTGTAGTTCCCATCCTGGACATATTGACCTTCTCGGTTGTAGTTTCCATAGTTTCGACCTTGGTTTCCAAGTTAGAACCTTTGGCATTAGCTCGAAAAAAACCCCGTCTGATCATTCACCAAATAAGCATCCTTCTCGTAGTAATATTCCTCCTCTGGTGGTGTTGGAGTCTTGGTCAAGTAATTGACCGCATTTACCTTTTCTGCACTTCTGCTCATATGCTTCAGGACCAACCCCAGTTCTGTCCTCATCTGAGCCATTTCCTCATGAATATCGTCAGTAGATTGATTAGTTGTAGCTTGGACTGCAATCATGTTTCTCCCAGAATCTGACTCTCTAGTGCTCCAAGCTTTATTGTTTCAGGAAATTTTCTCCAGTTTCTCATCGATCTACTCAAAAGTGCACTCACCATATGAATCTCCAGCGATGGTATCGAGCACAACCTTACTATTGTCATCCTAACCTCGATAGAAGTATCCCTTCAGCGATTCATCATCAATTTGGTGATTCGCGACACCTTTTATGAAAGTAGTAAACCTGTCCCAGGAACTACTCACAGACTCTCCAGGTAGTGCTAAGAAATTGTTGAGTATATCTTTGTGGTTCAGCTTCTTTGACACTGGAAAGAATCTTGCCAAGAACACCTCAGTTAATTGGTTCCATGTATAGATTGAGTTATAAGGGAGCTCAGTAAACCACACAGAAGCATCGCCGATCAATAATAGAGGGAATAATCTCAATCCAATGACATCCATGTCCAAGTCCGATCGACCCACACAGCTTTTGCAAACACTCCTCAGCTTGGCTACGTGAGCATGTGGATCCTCCGATGCTAAACCAGCAAACAAACCCCTCGCTGTAAGCATCTGCATCAAACTGCTGGTCTCCACAAATGTATGCCCCGGAAGTAGAGTGGGTAGAACAAGAGGTCCGTCTAATTCAACAACATTAAAGTTGACCCTATAATTATCACGAAGTTTTGGTCCTGGTGGATCCTGTACCTTTACTGCATCTCTCAGTAGATTCTCAGCTTGAACCTAATTATTCTCATCACCAACCCTCGGAGGCTGCAACCCAACTCCATCACCTAAATTTCCTCCGATAGGATTGACTGGGACTCCTTGGTTATTCATTTTTCGCAAAAGTTATGTTCAATTCTGGATCATAAGGAGTAAGTGGTTCACGTTGGCTCCGTGTACTTGGCATACACTAGAGTAGGAGCCTGAGAGAAACAAAAACAAAAGAAAGAGTAAAATTAACACGGTGATCCTAGTAATTTTCTCTCATTGATAACAACAAAGTTTGAATCCTGGTCACTTGTTAGTTAATTACAATTAAGTATTTGTTTCACAATTCCCCCCTTTACTTATTTGTCTCAGAAATACATTTACTAAATGAATATAATCGCAAGTTAAATTTAAGTCTAAACCATATTCCTCGTGGGATCGACCCCAACCTACAAGTTGGGTTCTTTACTTGATAATGATCGCTTATACTTCTTTAGGGAGGTGTAATTTGAGAGTATCAAATTTTGGTATCGCTGTAGGGGAATAAGGCTTTTAGATTAAGTTTAACTATATTAATGAACTTTAGTCAAATATTTCCTAATTTTACTTTTTCTTTTGTTTTTGTTTCTCTCAGGCTCCTACTCTAGAGTATGCCAAGTACATGGGGCCAAGGTGAACCAATTACTCCTTACGATCCATAATTGAACAGAACTTTGCAAAGAATGAATAACCAAGGAGTCCCAGTCAATCCTATCGGAGGAAATTTAGGTGATGGAGTTGGATTGCAGCCTACGAGGGTTGGTGATGAGAATAATCAGGTTCAAGTTGAGAATTTACTGAGAGATGCAGTGAGGGTACAAGATCCACCAGGACCAAGACTGTATGATAACTATAGGGTCAACTTTAATGCTGCTGAATCTGATGGACCTCTTGTTCTACCCTATCTACCTCCGGGGCATACATTTGTGGTGACTAGTAGTGTGATGCAGATGCTTACAACGAGGGGTTTGTTTGCTGGTTTGGCATCGGAGGATCCACATGCTCACGTAGCTAAACTGAGGAGAGTTTGCAAAAGTTTTGTGGGTCGACCGGACTTGGCCATGGATGTCATTGGATTGAGAGTATTCCCTCAATCATTGACCGGCGATGCTGCTATGTGGTTTACTAAGCTCCCTTATAAATCAATCTATACATGGGACCAATTAACTGAGGTGATCTTGGAAATATTCTTTCCAGTGTCACAAAAGCTGAACTTAAGTCTATAACATATTCCTCGTGGGATCAACCCCAACCTCCAAGTTGGGTTCTTTACTTGATAACGATCACTTATACTTCTTTAGGGAGGTGTAATTTGAGCGTATCAAATAAGTATTTCCCGATTTTATGTTTTTTGTTTGTTTTTGTTTTCTACAGGTTTCAACTCTTGTGTATGCCAAGTACACGGAGTCGAGGTGAACCCTTGACCCCCTACGATCCTGAACTAAGAAAGACTTTGGGAAAAATGGCAAATCTAAGGATTCACAATAATCCAATCAGAGAGGGTCAAGGAGATAGTACCGAGTAACTAAGGTGTCAGCGTCGTGCCGTGATGTTAAATTAAGCGCTTTTGGGAGGCAACCCAATTAGTAGTATAACTTCTTATTTTATTAGTGTCACTTTTTTTTCTTTTGGTTTGTTTGTTTTGTAGGTTAGGGGAAGTCTGAGTACCCAAAATTTTTTTTAAGCAAATGAGAATATTTGAGCTTAAGTGTGGGGTGACGTCCCTTGATGAAAATAAAGAGAACATGCTACTAGCTAGGCCTAAAGGCCTCAGAGAGTTTTCCTAACCCTTGTTTTAAATTTTATTTAATGCTTTGGGGACATAGCATATTTTTAAGTGTGGGGTGAAGGAATGAATTCTTAGTTTTTACTGTTTTATTGAGTCTTTTCTTTTTTTAGGATGGGTTCCTTGACTTTTGTGTTCGATTCTTTTCCTAAGGATAGTCCCTTTGAACAGAGTGTCTTTTTTTTTTTAGGAATAAGTTTTTTATATATTTTTTTGAGAGAAAAGAAAAGACCCTTTTGAGTGGTGTGATACTTGCTATTTAGGCCTAAATTTTTAGTAGTACTTTCTTGTGAATGCTTGATTGATAAGGAAATTGCAGACTCTTTGACACCTAAGTTCGTGGTTGTTACTTTTTATATAGCTTATTTTATTTTGTAGTTTGTTATGATCTCGTCTCTCTTAGAAGTGGAATTGATCCATATTGATTGATTACTTGTGCCATGTGTGGTGAGAATTTGTTTATTCCATGTTTTGCATCTTAGTCTAGAATATGCCCTGCATGTTATTGAAGCGAAATAAAAAGTGTTTCCTTGTTTAGGAGATGAAAATAGGCTTTCTTTGATTTGTCTGGTAAATTTTAACTTTTTCAGATATTATATCACTAGTTAACCCTTTTGAGATTTTTAGCCAATATTTTTCTTGTAAACCACATGATCGAGCTGAATCCCTTTTTATTGATACCATAATTCTATTTGATCCAAAAATAAATCCTTAACACACTATGTTGAGAAGAAAAGTTGAAAACATTGGTAAAAGTGAAAAAAAGGGTGAAAATGCTTGATGTGTGAAGAATGAAAAAAAGTGTGAAAACTCTGTTTTGGCCCTGGTCCCTTGTGGATATTGTGCACCTTAACCAAGCTTAAAAACATAAGTTGAGGGTGGCTAATTCAAAAGTATGCTTAAAACATTGACCTTAGTCCTACCAAGGATATTGTGTACCTCACTTGAGCCTCAAAGCCTTGAGTTGAGGGTGGTAGTGCAAAACCTCAAAAAAAGGAAAACATTAAAAAGAAAAAAGAAAACAAGATTGAAGAATTCTTGAGATGATGAGAATTATTTGTGAACTAATTGTTGAAGAGGGGGTTGAAAATAAAGAGAAGAAAATAATGGGTGATAAAGTCTTAAAGTGCAAAGTGCTTAAGGAAGTGTAAGTCACTATTATATAGTTTTCCTACCCATCCCCTAGCCTACATTAAAACCCGTTAAAGTCCTATTTGATTCTATTCAAACATAATTAGTGGAGATGTACATAATGGGCAAGCCTATGGTTCTTTTTGCATACATGTGTATTTTATTTGTGAGTGTGAGAGTTATTCTTGATATGAAGTCCTTAATTTATATTCAATCTTTTGAATTGAGTATGTGGACTATTTCTTTTTGTGAGGACACTTTTTTCATGATAGATATGTGATTTTATTAGCTATCTTTGATGAGAGTAGGTGAGCAAGCTTAAATTTGATGAGTTCAAAGTCCTTTCTTGAGGTTAGGAGGTTAGAGGTTTGTTGTTTATTTGGATGTCTTGCATAATCATTGAGAAGTGTACTTGATGTTTTGAAATTGGTATATGGCCTAATTGTTTGTATTAACCAAAGTGATGACATTCCTATTTTGATTTTTTGAGATGAGCTTTAATGTTTGCTCGAGGACAAACAAAAGTTTAAGTGTGGGATGTTGATGTGAGGCCAAAATACATATTTTTAATCATTATTTGTCTCACATTTATTCTTTATATTTGTCCTTTTTGAGCATAAATTTTATGGATTGTGCTAAATAATATATTTTATTTGTAGGATTACATTCGTGGAAAAATGAAGAAGTTTGGAGCTAAAACAAATTAAGAATGGAACGTTGAAGAAGGAAATCAAGCAAGTAGCTTAATGGATTAAAGTGAATAAAATATTATATTTATATATAAGGTGCTTATAGCTGCAAATTGCAAAAGAATTTAAGTTGAAGGAATAAGCTACCACGTGGCAAGTTCTAAAGGCACTGGCCAATTGATGCATGGCGGGGAAGAATCTGTAATTTGAGCGTATCAATAGGTTTAATCTAGTTTTCATGTTTGAATTTGGGTTGAGAGTGCACGCTCAATCCTAGCTTCCGATCTCCGATTGATGCTCGAAAAAAATTCATTGGAAGTGAGAATTAGATTGATAATCACATGTTGACTTTGAATCTTGAATTTCAGATCGAAAGATGAAAGTTTAGGGTTATTGGGTGCAAGGCTTCATTCTAAGAGAGGTCTAAGTAAAGGTAGTAGGTTATTTGTAATTGTGTGATTATGACTGAAAAGAGATATCTCAATAAAACATTTTGAGATCGAAAGATAATTAGCATAATTGATGATAACCAAGCAAACCCATTAGTTATTGAATGATTGTGGATTTAATTACAATGGATCGTTGAGTGCTGATTGAATCTCAAGCTATCCCAATCCCCATACATCCCTTTCTTGATATCGTCTTTTCCCCCGTTCGTAGTTTAATTAGAAAAACTGCCTTTTATTTGATATTTTTGTAACATGTATGTCTAGGTTCAAACTAGTATCTAGTTAACCTTGACCTTTTCAATTGTCATTCGTTGATCTTTGTGGGATTAAACCTCAAATCTTAGTTGGGCATTTCTATTGACGACGATTGCTCACTCTTTTAACTAGTTTTGGAGGGTGATTTGAGCATTATTAGATGCCCCCAAGTTCAATTTTTAGCCAAAATCTACAATAAGGCTCATAATGAGACCACAAGCCTAGGGAACCGCTCAAAAGGCCGTTTTAGGCCAAACTCAATATTTTGCAGCTAATTGTGCTTACAAAATTCTCATTCAAGCATGTTTACCAAGAATATTGACCAAAGTAAAACCTTTGCTTAAGCTTCCAAACTACAACATCTAATGGTACAAACTCGCACTAGAAGTCTCGGGGAATGTACCAACCATGACCCTAACCTTAAATGGCAGATCCCGAGCTGATGAAATAATCATAATTGCATTATGAGATCGCCATCATGAACTTTTGACTAAAGTCAACCGTTCATGTTTTAAAGGCGGTGACTGAACTGTCTGTCCAACAAGTCATAAATGACTTGGGGTCGCTACAGAAATGCTCTAAATAATGAAAAGATCAGAAAAAAGTAAAATGACCTAGAGGGTATTTACAAAATCCACTATTAAAAGGACTTTCGTCTACAAACTTTCAGTTATAAGGTGTGAATTTTAAAATAGGGAAAAGGCATAAATTCCCCCTTGAACTTGTCCCAAAAAGTCAGTTACACGCTTAAACTATCATAGTAACCTATTACACACCTATACTATTCAAAAGTGAATTTTCTTACCCCTTAAAACTGACGTGGCAAAAAAATAAAACAAAAACAAAAAATAGGCGCGTCAGTTTGAAATTAAAGTAAAAATAAGTTAGAATCCTCTTTTCCACTCCACCCACCACACCTCTTCTTCTTCAAATCCCACCCATTGTCCTCTTCTTCTTCATTCTTTATTTTTCATCACAGTTCTTTATTCTTCAACACAATCTTAAAGTACAAATATTTTTTTTGATTCGCAATTAAGTTAATTCCGATAGATTTGTTAGTAAATAATTGTTTTTTATCTAGAAAATTTTTGATTGATTATTTCTATCTTTTTCATTTTTTTTAACTTTGTTCAAGAATTTTTGGGTTTGGTGGTAATAGCAGCTTTATGGGTTTGGTGGTGATGGGTGCCGGGTGACAAACATTAAAAGAGGTAATGAAAGCTAGTGAAGAAGAAAAAGTTGATATTGATAATGGTGGTGGTGATAATTGGTGTTGGGTGACGAAGAAGAAGAAGAATTGAAGGTGATACAGTGGTGGTGAAGAAAAAAATCAATAGTGAAGGTGGGGTTGGATATGATTTTCCGATGAAATGAGAATTGAAAATGGGTGGGATTAGTGATGAAGAAGATATAATTATTAGAGAATTAAAACAATTAATAGGGATTAGTTAGAGTAAAATATAGTTAACAAAAGAAAAGTTAATTAATAAAGAAAAGAAAACAAAAAATTATAATTTATGACATGACGCTGACGTAGCGCTGATGTGGTAGCGAGTGTACTACATCACATAATGTGAGAGTGGTGTTACACGTCTCAGGGTGGTAATAAATTCACTTTTGGGTAGTTAAGGTGTGTAATAGGTCACCATGATAGTTTAAGCATGTAACTGACTTTTCGGGATAAGTTCAAGGGGGAATCTATGCCTTTTCCATTTTAAAATATTTGAGTTTGTAAAGCCAAATTTGTTAAAAAGTTGTCTTCGGTGTCTTTTTGAATTTTAATGTCAGGATGGAATTCGGTCAATTCAATCAGCCCCAAAATATGAAATTTGGTCTATGAGAATTTTTGGTTTCAGATTTTGAGTTTTTTTTAGGATTTGAGGTCCTAAGTTGGGAAATTATGGAAATTTAGCCTTTAAGTTCACTTTGGACAACATTCGGGGTTCGGATTCTTGGATCAGGATTTCGAGAGTTGCTTTAGATTTGGGAGACAATTTTAGGCCTAGTTGAGGTCTTGGTTTATTTTTCAAAGGTCCAGAGCTTGATTTAGCCTTTTTAGGCATTGTATTAATTTCTTGTGACTCTCACAAATTTTGGGTCAAGGAGACCTCAAATTTGTGCATTAATGATTCCATTGAGTCTAATATGTCGAGTATAGTCGATAAGCATATATAATTTGTTTGTACGGGGTTAAAAACGAATCACGGGGGTCCTTCCAATGATTTTTGTGTTGGCTGATTTGTTGAGGTGTAGTTTATGGTGCATCTCGCAATAACGAGGGCCGACTCGCTTTCGAAAGGCTCAAGAAATCGAGGTTGGATTACCTTTCAGAAATGGTTAGCTTCTTTTAACCTTCACGATCGTGAAGAGCTTGTTCACTATCTCGTCCTTTGCGAAAGTGAGGGCTGGATTATTTTTGGGGTTTACAAAAGCGAACTAGTGGTTGCTTTTACAATTGACCTGCAAATTTTGGGCATTTTCCATTTTTGAGCTTGGTAAAACCCTTAGAGGCTATTTTGAAATGATTTCTTATGCTAAATCATTTGGGTAAGCTTTGGTGACACTAAAACTTCATTTCCCATTCATTATTTATGAATTTTAACATCAAAACTTAGGATATTGATTGGCAAATGGAAAGGTCTTTCAAGAACTCAAGTTCTAAACTAAAATGGAGATTTTGAACTGATTTTAATTCCTTTTTTCGAAATGGTTTTCACCAAAGAGTTCAAAATGCCTTAGGTAATGATTTAAATAAAATATTTATGGATTCAACCCTCATTTTTGGAATTGAGTTTTTAAGTTGATTGACCCATTTTCAAAGTATATGAGTTGACTAATATTGTTCATGGAATCTTATTGCAAAGACTTAACTAAAATAGATTGAGTGGGTTTAGAAGTTGTTCAGAAGGGGAAGACCCAAATTTTTGAGTGACTAGTTGATTTAATTAAGTCAAGTGATCTCCTAAATCTTATAATCTAGTAGAATTCGTGTATTTCCCTTCATTGTGTGTGTGTTAAAAGTAATGGGAATGAAGTAAAGTGTTTGGTGTTCCACTTGATTATTCTTAATGAATAAAAATGGAGGCAACACATTGATCATAATGTGTTCTGAATTTCCTTGTGGTGGCCCCTATTTGATAGATTGATGAAGTGCTTTGATGTCAGGATTGTGAACTTGAGTTGCTTGAAATGTTGTCCCTTCCTTATGGTGTCAATTTGCTTATGTGCATTGATTGTTGTACACCGTAATGAGAAATGTGACATAAAGCTAATGGAAAATATTTCCGACTAGTGATAGGATATAAAATTGATAGGAAATTATTTCGACTAGTGATAGTATAACGAAGGAAAATTGTTCTGGCAAGTTATATGATATAAAGGAAAAGAGAAATGGTTCTCACTAGTGATATGATATAAAGCCGATAGGAAATGGTTTTGTCTAGTGATATGATATAAAGCTAATAGGAAATGGTTTCAGCTAGTGTTATGATATAAAGTCGATGAGAGATGTTTCCAACTAATGATATTTTATCGAAGGAAATGTAAGGAATTGAATATTGTTATTTGATGCATTTCGATGCTTATGTTTGACCTACTTGATAACTGTAATTGATGCACTTATTACTTATGATTGATCTACTTGACATTGAGATTGATAAATTGATAAGTTTTAGCTGTTAAATTGTGACTGTTGGTCTGTGATTATTAAGCCTTGTGAGTTGTGTATTCACTACTAAAAAACTGCCAAAAAGGACGGACAAAAGAGACGGACTGCGTAGCTTTTTGATTATTATTTTTTTAGAATTTTTTTAACAAAAGCGACGGACTCCGTCGCTTTATTTTAATTTTAATTTTTTTTTATTTCCAAAAGGTGACGCAGTTCGTCGCTTTTCTGAAAATTTTAGTTTTGAAAATCCCAGAAAAGCAACGGACAAAAGGACCATGTCCGTCGTTTTTTGGAAATTATTTATTTGGAAAATCCAGCAAAGTGATGGACTAAAGGACACTGTCCGTTGCTTTTCTAGGTTTTTAAAATAAATAAAACCCTGAAAAGCAACGGACAAAACCATGTTGTCCGTCGCTTTTTCTGCAACTTTTTTGACAACAGAAATTGGCAGTTTCTATTGCCCACCTGCAAATACAATTCAATTCAATTCTACACTATTCAGCCCAATCAAACACACAACATTATAAACAAGCTACACAAAATATAAAACAACAAACTTAAAATAACATTCAAAAGTATCTAATTTACAATTTAAAGACCTATAAAGTCTTTCAAAATTCGTTTCAAAATTTCAAAATGTTCATAAATTAAAAGATATATAAACTAGGGAGTGGGATCTACATAATCATCCTCATCAGTACTGTCGTCATCGGTGACCTCGGGAGCCAAAGTAGTAGATCGACGAGCGAGGTTCATCACTTGTTCTTTGATTTGCTAAACTGTCTCACACATGCTTTCTTGTTCAGCTACTCTTCTCCGCTCCGACTCTACCAGTGCCGATGTAAGTTGTGCTATTTGAGCCGACATAGCAGCAATCTGAACACCGTCAAGTGCCTCGGCTTGACGTGACGATCTGATACCTTCTAAGCCTGACTGGAGTCGTCTTACATTGTTTCTAGAGCCTAGGCCATAACATCTAACCTTGTGTGTCCCCCCTACCACTTTTTCTTTCCAAATTTGGGTGGACAGTTCATGTGTTAATTCGACCGAACTATCTAGATTCTCAGCGACGTACTGATGAAACTCATTCTACATATTCAATAAAAAAATTGACATCAATATATATACGTATCATAAATATATTCATTATTAATATATATTATTCATATTAAATAACCTACAAAAGTTCGTTCGGCCATTTCCTCCACCCACACATCCGGATCCGACTCATTTTCTTTCTTCCTGACATGAGTCTTCTTGGAAACCTCCGGTCCAAAGGTAGTGCACCCCAAATCTTTTTCCTATAAATAAAAACTGAAATTTATAACAATATATATGAATAAACTAATTATTTATTGAAAAGTTTGAATTAGAACTTACCATCTCTCTTGCAATTGTTCCAACGGTCTTTGCACCTCCGGTGTGCAACGAGCCACCCTTAAGACTGCCTCTAGCCTTTTTGGCTTGTTCTGACATTGCCTTAAACTTATATGTGTTCTAATAGAGACGTAATTCATCAAAAACATGAGACAACATCCAATCCGGACGATCATTACTATCCCAAACTTTCTTTAGCCAGCTAGACAGTCTGGCAGATGCCCTCATCTCAAATGTGGTTGTAATGACCAAATTGTACCTCGGATCCCAAGTACACATAGTCTGAAAAAAATTTGAATAGCGTTAATAAGATCGATAGTAAAAAAAATGTTAAGTATACTAAACTTAACTAAACAATATATACCTTGAATTCATTAAACATCGCCTGATGTATACTGTTTGGAATATCGCTCCAAGAGTGATAAGCATGGGTATAAAGTCTTCTAACATAGTCTTTTAAAGCCCGGGCAACATCCTTTGCAGGATGCCACTTGCAAAACACATAATAAATATGTTAGTTCATGAATAATATATTAAAGTATAAGAAATAAATAAAATAAACTAACAAATAGATAACAAAACAAACTTACGATGATCCATCCAGCTCAATCAAGACTCTACCAAGTCTGTCCTTCTGGCCAGGAGCTAGAGCAGACATCTCATCATCTGGTGTAGCACAAGGTCTAGCTATAAATAAAGGTGATGTATGAGGATGCAGAAAACACTGAGTCAATGGAGGCGTACCGGCCATAGCATATGACTGCTGGCTACTAGAATCTCCAATCCTCATGGCAGATAACTTAGGAGATGTACCTGTAGGAGATGGAGTACTTGCCAATAAGGGTCGTGCTCAAAGAATAGCCTGTAAAGGTAGGTCCTCGTAGCGTCGTAGAGATAATGCATGTGAAGTAGAGAAAGCACCGACTGGTTGACGGTAATTAGGATAATATTGCCGAGGATCCGCTGTACCAAACGGAACATCAACTATATGAGTATCATGGCTGATGCGCTCTATCGCAGAAGAAATAGATCCTGCAATATTCTCAGGATCTATGGGTCTCCTAGACTTCTTCTTTTTCGCCTGTTTAGTCTGGCTAACTCCAAGATGCTCGCGATGTCAATCACCGTCACCACCTGATGACATTTGTATGGAAATTTACATGTATAATATATATAAAAATCATAAATTAAATAAAATTAGCAAAATACACTCACTTACATATATAGTAGCTAGCTTTCATTCTACACTATTCCTCCTCGCTTGTTTCAATTCCATCATTCTCCCATTCTTCCTCCTCTGTTGTTTCATTTTCATTATAGTCCCATTCTTCGTCATCAAATAATTCATTTTCCTTATTCTCGGATATTTCTTCCTCAACATTCAATATCTCATTACCAGATACTTCTTCTAATATGTGTTGAGGATGTTGTAGTGTGGTTTCCAATTCAACATCAACTTGTTGTTGAACAATTGCAACATAATTTTGATATGCCACATCTAAGACATTGTCAATTTCAATTATTCCCACATGCTTACTTTTATAACAATCCACCAATCAACTTTGTCTTTACGCAATGGATATGGAGCGTAATACACTTGTTTAGCATTTTGTGCAATAATAAAAGGATCATAACTTCTGTATTTCCTGGTGTGCTTAACTTCAATATATTATGTTGATGGCCCACCTTTGTGCCTCTAGGTAATGGGTCAAATCACTCATACCGAAACAATACAATTTTCTTCTTAGGCCAACCTGAATACCTCACATCAATAATCTCATGAATGACACCATAGTTTGGTCATTACCATCAACATCACCTTGTATGTAGACACTGCTATTATTTGTTTTCTTGTTCCTACAAACTTCTTCAGTTTGAAACTTAATACCATTGACACAATACTTATTCATTGTCAGTACTTGAGATTCAGGTCCAAGTGCTACTTCTTTCACTAATTGCAAATGTTGGACACTTGAGTATTCATCGTAAACCTACGTGGTTGTTATTTCAAGTAATATAATTTAGTATACCATGAATATTTATTAAATACTTAGTAATTGCACACTTACATAGTTCCTTAGCCATTTGGAAAATTCTGTATAGATGGCTTCATTACCCCATGTGTTTACAAATAAGCTGATCATTTTACATTCAAGTATTTTGTTAGTTAATGAACACTTATTAGTATGTATTTGATAACATATTTTTAACACTTTGACGTATGGTTGAATCTCTAGACAATTAAGCAAAATATGTGTCACAATTGATTGCATTTCCATATCAGTGAAGCCTCACTTTCCATGCTTTTTCAATCCTCGACCATTTTGATTAAAAAATGATATCGGTGGAAATAAAGGATCAATATCGCCTTCATCATTGCGATTGGCCCTGTTTCTCCTACATGACACATCATCACAAAAGTAATAAGAATAAAAATCACCAGTTTCTCTCCCAATATGACCTTGAACAACTGATCCTTCAATCCTTCCCCTTTGCTTAATCGTTTGCTTGGAACTGCTAATTTTTCTGCATGTATATATGTATATATATATGTTAATAAAAGACTTGGTGAATATATATAACTTAGTGAATATTTCAAATGGATACCTCTCAAATGTATACATCCATCTTGTTTGAACTGGACCTCCGAGGCAGGCCTCTTGTACAAGGTGAATTGGAAGATGCTCCATCACATCAAAGAAACCACATGAAAATATCTTCTCCAACTTAGTAGTAGTAACAAGAATATTTTCCTTCATCCTGTCTAAACTACTCTCCAACAACTTTTCAAAACACAAATCTTTAAAAAAAAGAGTTATCTCTGTGACTGGTTTGCATATCCTTTCGGGTAGATTGCTAAAAGCAATAGGAATTAAAGTTTCCATAAACACATGACAATCATGACTTTTCATACCTATCAATTTTCCTTCATTCATATCTATCCGCTTTCCTAAATTCAAAGCATAGCTCTCCGGCATCCTCAAATTTTTAACCCACTCAATAATTTCACCTTTCTCATCCAATGTGAATGAAAAGTTGGCTTTGGGCTTAACTATTTTACCGTTCTGTAATTCCTGCAGCTATAACTTTTTTCTCCTACAATATTCCTTTATGTTCATTCTAGCTTTTGGATTATCTTTTGTCTTACCCATAACATCCATCACTGTGTTAAACAAATTGTCAAAATAATTTTTTTCAATGTGCATCACTTCAAGATTATGTCGTAGCAGATTGTCCTTCCAATACGGCAACTCCCAAAATATGATTTGTTTGGTCCAATTATGTTCAACACCATATCCAGGAAGTCTAGAAGGTGAAGCTTCTGTAACTTTAGGTAATTGAGAAACTCTCTCCAAAATTTGATGCCCTGTGCGTAATGGAGGTGGGAGGTCACTTTCAACCTTATTTTTCCTAATGCATTTTTCAACTTTCTAAAGTCATGGTCCATTGGGAAGAACTAGCGATGACAATCAAACCATGTATTTTTCTGCCATGCTTTAAGGTTAATGTCTTACTATTTTTCATGCAATACGGACATGCTAGCTTTCCAGCTGTCATCCAACCAGACAACATCGCGTATGCAGGAAAATCATTAATAGTTCACATTAAAGAAGCACGCATAACGAAATTCTACTTAGTTGATATATCATAAGTCAAAACTCCTTCAACCCACAATGGTTTAAGCTCATCTATCAATGGTTGTAGATAGACATCAATCAAACTTTTTGGATTACGGGGACCTGGAATAACACAACTTATAAAGATGTAGGGACTGGTCATGCACTTTTCAGGAGGAAGATTTTACGGAGTAAGAAATACCTGCTAGCATGAATAAATCAAAGCAGCATTAGAGAATGTTGTGAAGCCATCTACACACAATCCCAATCTAACATTTCTTGGTTCACTAGCAAAATCACGATATACATAATCAAAATGCTTCCATGCTTCACCATCAGATGGATGAGACATGACACCCGACGACCTTCTATATTCACGATGCCATCTCATATGTCGGGCAGACCTCATCGATGCATACAACCTCTTTAACCTAGGAATGAGAGGTAGGTAATGCATCGCCTTAACTGGGACAATCTTTCTAGCCGGAGTCCTCTTATAACGAGCATGTCCACAAAACTTACAATTTTCTAATTCACTATCAGTCTTGTAAAACAACATGCAGCCATTAACACAACAATGGATTCTATCATATGTCAATCCTAACTTGGAAACCAAACACTTTGCCTGATAGACATTTTTAGGTATGTTGAACTTCGGATTAACTAGTTCACCCAAAAGATCTACCATTGAGTCTATAGCCGCATTAGGAAGATTCCAATATGATTTAATATTCATTAATCTAACTGCAACTGACAAGGCAGAGTGCATACTCGCTTCACATAGTGGACGACTAGACTCTTCTAACTGATCATAGACGCGTCTTGCTTCTTCATTAGGAGCTTCATCAAAATATTGTCCCGGTTTCGTCCCACCTTGAACCCCGAAAGCATCATTGATCAATTCATGAACCCTATCATGTTCAACCCTATCCTGTTCAACCCTAATTTGATCATGTGGTGCAACCATATTATATTCATCCATAAGCATCGAATTATAAAACATACCATCTAATCTATCTCTTTCTTCATGATCAATCCATACAAAATATCTAGGCTTAAATCCATTGCGGTACAAATGAACCATAATTGTATCTGATTTAAAAAATTTTAAGCACTTACATGCACTACAAGGACACTTAACCAATCTATTATCCTTGAAAATGTCAAATGTCATTGTATGTCCAATAAAATCTCTAACACCATCAATAAGATCAGGTTCCAAACCAACATGAGTTTCATAATGCATATTATACATCCACAAACGATGATCCATCTACAAAAATATAGATATTCAATTATATTATAAATTAAATTTAATAATAATTTTACTACATTAATCCATTGTTAATATATATTAATAATAATTACTTAATAATTCTAATTAAGTTCAATTACTACATTAATTCAATTTCTAAAGTATATTCAAGATTATGTCGTAGCAGATTGTCCTTCAAATACGGCAACTCCCAAAATATTCTTTGTTTGGTCTAATTAAGTTCAATTACTTCAAGATATACAAAGTTAAAGCTTAATTAATTAATTAAGTTCAAATTAAGTTCATGTTCTAGTTAAGTTGATCAAAATTAAGTTTATATTAATTCCTAATTAAGTTTTCAAGTTATTATAAATTAATTAAGTTTAATAAAGTTCTAATTAATTTATATCAAGTTCAAATTAAATAAGGTAAACAACATTTCAAGTTCATATTCCTAATTAAGTTCAATTTATAGTAAATTCAAGTTATAATTATTTATACGTTCTATTTAAGTTGTAATTCAAATTCCTAAAATTTCAAATTCAAACTAGCTAGCTAGTGTCCCAAATTAAAACTATTAGTCCTAAAATATCAAATATAATTCAAACTTGTCCTAAATTTAAAATTCAAACTAGTCTTAAAATTACAAATTCAAAGTACTCGTAGAATTCAAAAATCAAACTAGTGCTAAAATCCCAAATTTAAACTAGTAATAGTCCTAAAATGTCAAATATAATTCAAACTAGTCCTAAATTCCAAACTCAAATTAGTCTTAAAATCACAAATTCAAAGTACTCCTAGAATTCAAAAATCAAACTAGTGCAAAAATCCCAAATTCAAACTAGTAGTAGTCCTAAAATCTCAAATATAATTCCAAACTAGTCCTAAATTCCAAATTCAAACTAGTCTAAAATTTACAAATTCAATTAGTTATATATAACCTTCAAGTTCTAAGTTCAATTAGTTCAAGTTAATTCATATCTAATTTCTAAACTTAATTATATATAAAATTCTAATCCATGAATTCGTTATATTCAAGTTCAAGTTAACATAAAAGTTCTAAAATTAGTTAAATATAAACTTCAAATCCAAGAATATTAGTTATATATATATATATTCAACTTTTACTAAGTTCAAGTTTTCAATTCAAGTTCATATCTAATTTCTAAACTT
>JAJOOR010005574.1:0-21370 GCA_036250505.1 Solanum acaule
AGTTCGACTAATGGATTCCACAGAGGGAGGAGTGGTGGTGATGAATAGGGCTGAATCATCATTAGTGTCAGAAGTAAAAGAGAAGCAGGATCAAGACCCAATTTTGCTTGAATTGAAGGCAAATGTTCATAAGTAGAAAGTCATGGCTTTTGAACAAGGGGGAGATGGTGTGTTGTGGTATCAAGGTAGATTGTGTGTACAAAGGGTGGATGAACTCCAAGAGAGGATTATGGAGGAAGCTCATAGCTCCAAATATTCCATTCATCCGGGTTCCACAAAGATGTATCGCAATTTGAGAGAATTTTATTGGTGGAGTAGTATGAAGAAGAGCATTGCAGAATTTGTTGCTAAGTGTCTGAATTGCCAACAAGAAAAAGTAGAGCATCAAAACGCCGGTGGTTTGGCTCAGAATATAAAACTTCTGGAATGGAAGTGGGAGATTATAAACATGGACTTCATCACAGGTTTGCCAAGGTCTTGCAGGCAGCATGACTCTATTTTGGTGATTGTGGATCGAATGATCAAATCAGCCCACTTTTTGCCGACAAAGACTACCCATTCAGCAGAGGATTATGCCAAGTTATATATTCAAGAGGTAGTAATACTTCATGGATTCCCTGTTTCGATTATATCAGATAGGGGTGCACAATTTACTGCACGGTTCTTGAATTCATTCCAAAGAGGCTTAGGTTCAAAGGTGAACTTGAGTACTGCTTTTCATCCTCAGGTTGATGGTCAAGCAGAGCGCACCATTCAGACATTAGAAGATATGATGAGAGCTTGCGTGATTGATTTCAAAGTTAATTGGGGTGATCATTTGCCTCTCATTGAGTTCGCTTTCAACAATAGTTAAAATTCTAGCATCCAAATGGCTCTTCATGAAGCTCTTTATGGGAGAAGATGCAAATCTCCTATTGGATGGTTTAAAGTTGGTGAAGCAGGGTTGATAGGACCAGACTTAGTGCACCAAGCTATGGAGAAAGTGAAAGTGACTCAAGAGAGGTTGAAAATGGCGTGGAGTCATCAAAAATCCTACACCGATGTTAGGAGGAAGGAGTTAGATTTTGAAGTAGTGGATTGGGTATATGTTAAACTTTTACCCATGAAGGGGTTATGAGAATTGGTAAGAAGGGGAAGCTTATTACCTGGTATATTGGCCCAGAATATCGAAAGGGTAGGTAATGTAGCTTATGAGTTAGAGTTACAACAAAAGTTAGCCGCGGCTCATCCGGTCTTTCACATCTCCATGTTGAAGAAGTGCATGGGTGATCCTTCATTGATCATACCAACTGAAGATATTGGGATCAAGGATACCCTATCTTATGAAGAGATTCTGGTTTAGATTCTAGATCACCAAGTTCGCAAGTTGAGGACTAAGGAAGTAGCATCAGTCAAAGTCCTTTGGAGGAACCAATTTGTTGAGGAAGCTACTTGGGAAGCTGAGGAAGACATGAAGAAGATATATCCACATCTCCTTTAAACCGGATATGTTCCAGACCAAGGTACTAACTCTCTTCTTAGTACTCTTTAATTTATAAGTTGGCATAATGTATTTGCATTGCTTGTTGGGTGATTGAGTTGAATGTTAGATGTTACACCCCTAGCCTTGTAAGAGTAATCTCATTCGAGGATGAATATTCCCAAGGGGAAGATATTGTAACATCTCGCTAATTGAAATAACTAGGAAGAAGTTAAGAATTGGAAATAACCATTTTTGGAAAGAATATAAAAATCTAGAAATTGGTTAAGTATGTTAATGTGAGTTTTTGGTCAACTTCAAACGACCATAACTACTAGTCTCTGGATGAGTTAGGTGTATTTCTAGATATCGTAGGAATGATCTTTCCAACGCCGCCGATTTTGTGCGATTCCGAGTTCGTATGAGTGAGTTATGCCCATTGGATATTGGGTTGTTCAAATAAGGAAAGTCCAATCAGGATTTTTACAGGGTAGTTTGGCCTTTTCCATACCCAACTTAATTAATTCATTTTGGGTAATTATTCTAATCTCTATTACGCTTTCGAAAAATATAGTAAGGGCTTTAGGAGAAAGAACGCAAGAGAAAAGAGAAGAGGAAAAGCAAGATTGGTCAAGATCGTACAATTTGGTTGGAGATTTCTCCAAGGATTTAATCCTACAAGGTATGTGAGACTTTCATAACGTTGGGTTTGTTCACCCACATGCCAAGCATGTTTGATTCAGCGTTAATTCGTTCTAAAAGTATTGGAATTTGAATGTTCTTGATAGTTGTTCTTGAATTACTTTCATTCTTGAACATTAGTTGAGATTAAGGAGTTTCTTGATATCAAAGTGTTGTTTCCTTGAGTTGTTTGAGTTAGATTTTTATGTATATGTCTTGGATATCTGATTATGAAGTGAATTTGATAAAAAGAATAAAAAATAATCAAATTAAGGTCAGAAAAAAATTCGAAAAGTTCGTCAGGTTTGCCTGGGAAGGAGCTGGTGCGACGCGCCCGGATCGTCGTTTTCCACCAGTTTTTAATCGTTTAGCCTATTCAAGTCCTTCTAAAGTGTACTAACACTTTCCATTGATTCTAACTACTATGAATGACTTCTAAACATCTAGAAATCATCCAAAAACACGAATCATAACCTTGAATCCATAAATTCAAATTCAAGGAAGTTAAGAGCAAAGTCTAGGAAGTCCTTAGAGTTTTTTTCATGTAGTCTTTCACAAACGTTTTAACTTTGTTTTAAGACTTAAGTTTCAAGTTAAGTAAAAAGTAAAGAGTTGAGTTCATTTCTCCAAAAGTTATAAGGGAACTAAGTATTCCAAAGAGTTTAAAATGTTTTCACATTTGAACAAGAAAGGGAAACACCGATTTCCAAAAGAGCTTTTAAGCTAAGTTTTGAGTAATTATCTTAAACCAAAGAAAGAAGGTTTGTTTTAAAAACATATGAGATAAGTATATTTTGGGAGTAGTATTGAGCACTAATATGGGGATGCGAGTTCATATTAACTCAAGTCTCCTTAAACCATGTAGCCATCATGGGTAGTAAATGATCATACTTTTTAGATGACTCCTTAAGTTTCTTTTGAGCATAGGCTAGTGGATCCACTTAGCTAAGGCGTTCTATGTGACGGCAAAGTATAGGACAATTCTGGCAGCATGGGCAAGACGATGTATAACCACTTAGGCTCGTAGTGGTGGTTGTCGGTTAGAGAAACTCCCACAGAAACTATATTACTTTGATATATAAGTAAAGTTGAATTTGTTATTGCAAACCTTTAACAAGTTGAGTTGTTGTTTCAAGTTCTAAATGCTTTGTATAACATGCACTATCATTGTTGTTTTACACTGCATTTTGAGTTGAGTTATTCATGAGTTGGGTAAACCCAAAGTAAGTTTCCTTTCAGATTCTTTTCAAGCCTATGTTATGTTTAACCCTCCAACTTGCATATTCATACATTCAATATACTGATGCCAGTTGCCTAAATCATCTATGATGCAGACCCAAGTAACCACGATCAGCACCCAGGGCCTCGTTGATCCAGTTAAGCACTCATAGTTTGTTGGTGAGCCTCCTTACTTTCCGGAGGGCTCCTTTTAGCACTGCTTTCTAGTTTTCAGTTGTTAGGATGCTCGGGGGTCCTGTCCCGACATCCCTCTTTGTTTTAGAGGCTTCATAGACAATTAGTAGTTCAGTTGTCTTTACATTAACATTTCATATGTTAAGACTTGAGTTGCCATTTTGGCCAAGTTGAATGTTTGACCTTTAAACATTCTTAGTTATTTTATTAAGTAGTTGAGTAAAGTGCATTTGATCATTGTTATAATGCTTAGAGTCTTCTGCTGAGTAAGTAAGCCAGGCCAAGGGTTCTCTTGGGCCAGCAATGGTTCTCGAGGGCCAGTCCCGCCCAGGGTGTAGGCTCGGGACGTGATACACGTCTAGGGTGTAGGCTCCGGTCGTGATGGTTCTATCCTGGGAGGATATATTCCATTAACCTCGGGTACTTGAGGGGAATAAATTCGTGAAGTATCAACACTTCTGATAGTTATCATGTGTGTCTTTGAAAAAGATATGCAAATCATATGTTTATTGAATAATTTTCCTCTGCAAAAAGTGTCTCCTTTAAAATTCTTTAGTTTGCAGAATGAGGTACACATATTTTTGTTTGATAATATATTATTCAAAATGTTTTAGTTGGAAGACTATTTGAAAGAAAGGTGTATCTTTATCCATATGCAAAGTTTATTTAATTGAAGATTTGAAGAATTTAAAACTTCATTGTTAAATCGAAACAAATTGTACAAAAAAATTGTCTTTAATGTTAGTATTCTAAATATTGTGTAGTATGTCTAATTGTGATAGAAAAAAAAAGGTTAGTGACCTAAAGTTTGTGATTTTGTGCCTGCAATAGGTGCCTTTATGGAAGGAACTTTATTATTGTGTAAAGATTGTCAAAAGGAATTGAAGCACTACAATTCTTTTGTAGAATAATATTTCGAAAAGAGGTTTCATGGTTCCAATAATATTTTGATAGTATGGGAAAAAATATGTGGAAAAATTATTTTCAAATACTTGAAAAATATTTTTGAGATAATATTTAAAATGTGGGGGTTCTTTGCTTATGATAAAGAAAAAATTAAACTTAGTGTCTAATATTAATTTTGAACACAAGATATGAAATAATTCGATGATAATTTTGTAATATGTTAGAACCACAAAAGTTTTGGAGTATATTCGATATTGTGGTCGTTCAGTTTCTATTTTACAAGTACATGCTATGACTATTATGAAACTATCAAATTATACATATACTTGTTCAAAATAATTGTGTTCTTTTATGAAAGTGTGTCACTTAAAATGTTGTGATTTTTCATGAAAAGTTGTCTATTAAAATATAACTATTTGTATAGACATGAATATTGGTGAATAGTCATATGTCATCTTTTGTAAAAGAAGAATTTCGATTATATATCCTTTGTTGGACCCCGATGAGACTATGTTCATGGGTTGTTCTATAACAATCAATTTGAAATTTAATAAAAGATCCTTCTGAAAAGGACACTGGACAAGGTGCTAACTCTAAACAATGTTTGTATCAAACAAAATTGTAATAAGTAGAAACAAAATATTTGTGAGAAAAATCTATCTCGCGGAGAGTTTTTCAAACTCAATATTTGTATTTGTTCTTATTTGCTTGAGTAAAACTATTTGTGACATGAACACTTGGGATATGTCAATTACAAAACCTTTCAAGGAAAACTGCTCAACTTAAAAGTTTTGTCTATCTTCGGGTGCAATAAATAAAAATGCCAAGTTTTTGTTGAATCTAAGTATGCTAAGCATTCTTTTTTATTATTTGCAAGGAGTTATAATCCCTTGAGTTGATTTACACTGACATTTGTGATATGAAGTCAACACCATCTCATGGTGGAAAAAAGTATCTCATAACTTTTATTGACATTTGAATTAGATACAGTAATGTCTATTTGCTGAATGGTAAGGATGAAGCAATAGAAATGCTTAGCCAATATAGTATTTAAGTGGAATATCAGTTGGATAAAAGATAAGAAGAGATAGGGATAGAGAGTATAAATCTCTTCTTACATAAATATGTTTGGAAAGTTGAATTATCCATCAAACTACTGCCCTATTCACCTCAGTCTAATGATATTGATAAATGAAGAAAATCGATCTTTGAAGGAAATGATGAATGCATTACTTGTAAGTTCAAGTTTACGACTAAACTTGTGTGGAGAAGCTATCCTTACAGCGAAAGGGAACAACAAAGAATTTTATCAATTTAGAAGAAAAACAATAAAAAGTTTTGTTTCTTTAGGACACAATCTATTCCATATGCGAAATGGAAAGGAAGGAAATCCAACTTGAAATATGTACAAGTGTGGGGTATCTAGCCAAAGTCCAAGTTCTTATTCTTAAAAATAAAATAAAAATAGGACCTAAAACTCTGGGCTGTAAAATAAGACTTTAGTAATCTAATGAAGGGTCTAAAAGACCTTGGAAAGAACAAAAGGAGAATGTACTTAATAAAGAGATTTGGAAGAGTAGTAAATGTCAAATGACATCTACTTCCTTCGAATCTAATTTTGTAGCATTTCCTATATCTTCTATGGACTTGTCCTTTTGGAAAGATGGTATCAACAGTGAGATTGATTCAATCTTGAGCAACCATATTGGAAGGTAATTGATCTTCTTCCAAAAAATAAATCTTTGGGTTCAAAGTGAATCTTCATAAGGAAAATGAAAGTCGATGAAACTATTGACAAATAGAAAGCAAGAATTTTTGTCAAAGGTCTTGATTTTTCCAACACATACTCACTAGAAGCTATAATTACATTCATTGAGATATTAATTGCATTAGTTGTGGTATATGACCTCCAAATCCATCCAATGGTTGTGAAAACAACTTTCTTAAACATATATTCTTTTTGGGCCAAACTTTTGGCCTCAGTATGCGTACACTTCGATAGTCAAGATGCAATAGGTAGGGCATAGGGCATGATGTATAACGTAAAGTCTCTCCATATAAGACGTAGATACCGTTAGAAAACTACTCTCTAGTCGAATGATCACATTTTACTATATAAAGTGAAAGGGTAATGTGTCGGATCCACTTACAAAAAGACCTAACTAGAGAGAAAGTTGAAGGATCATCTAAGGGAATGGGTTTACGCGTTAGTACAAGTCATCATGGCGATAACTCTACCTAGAAGAGTAGAGATCCTAAGACCTAGGTTCAAGGAGGAAAAAAAGTTGTGACTGACGGTTCAACATTGTCAACCAACTCAATCCATTCTCATGACGAAGACAATGTCCATGAATAAGGATAAAAAATGAAATCATGTTAACAAGTTAATAAAGACTAATGTTTTTAATAATTTGTTAAGTTTGGCAGATTTGACCAAATAGTGTATCTACTGGTTAAAACATGTTAGAAATCACCTATATGAGTGTGGAGTGGAAGCCACTTGAAAGAGAATCATTGTAAAAAGCCTATTCTCTACTCACTCATGAAACTAGGAGGTGTTCATGGCTGAAACTAACACAACCGTAAGAACCATAAATTGTAAAGGATTGATTGTGTGACATATGTTTTCTATGTATAAACCAAAGCTCGATGGTTTGGAGGATATCATATCAATCGATTAACCGAGTATATCCGAAAAATGTTCACTAGGAAAAGTTCAAAGGAAAACCTAATTATGTAGATGCAATTAATTCCTTCTTGTAAAGTATAGACACTTTTCCAATTCTTAGTCTTAGATTTATTCGTACTTCATGTGGGCGATTGTTGGGTTTTAAAAGGTGTGAATTGAAAAAGAAGTGTTGTGACTTTAATAAAAAGTTGTGACTTTCATGAGGAATTTTAACTTCTATGAAAAGTTGTGACTTTTATGAAAGGTTGTTACATTTATGAATGATTGTGACTTTTCCAAAGGTTGTGACCCTTCTTGTAAGGCAAAATAAGCACCTTTTCTCACTAACCTTTGTTGTCTATAAATTGAGGGATTTCCTCTCATTTTGAGAGAACCATTTTTTTTGGAATTCGTCTACTATTAAATCTAGTATTCGAAGTGAACTTTACTGCCATTGAGTGGTTCGCTGACACCATGGGTATAGGTATCGGTACACCGGTGATTAAGATTGTTCTATCCTGGGAGGATATATTCCCTTAACCTCGGATACTTGAGGGGAATAATTTACTTAAGGGGACACTCTGCATTTAGTAGGATCTATTTTCTTCTTTGAGAAAAATATTTTGGGTATTGTTTAATCTGTTTCTAATTACATTTTATCTACTGGTTTTAATTTTCTTGTTTTGAAAATACTCTTTAAATTTGGTTTTTTCTTACCAAGTTCTCCAAAGTTTTTGTTCTAACTATCTTAGGAATACATGATGTACAACAAAACTCACCCTGCAAGAGAATGGAATGTCAACACATAAAAAAGCATGCATGACGATAACATTTTTTTCTTTAATTCAATCCACACACATTACATAAAAATGTAAAGAGTTTTGATTCCATATATGTAGACAAATAATTCAAGCCCTAGTAACACCCGTTCAAGAATTAGGAAGAGAGGTTATTTTTTCTATATTAGTGGACAAGATAATATATTTCTTAGATTGTGGGATTACAATATATTCTTGAAATCAAATATGTAATACATTTATTACAATAAATCATGGTTTAAAATTTATTTCGGTCGATTAAATCTTAGTTGCAACTCTTGGTGAAAGACTCGATCTTTTCACAATAAAAAATTAATGAAAATAAATATTGGAAGTTTAAATCTTACCAAAAAGGAAAGAAGCCACCAAAGAAAATTACTTCAACATGATGGAAAATACCAAAGAAGAGTAAAGTGGAGAGAGAAGAGAGATGTCATTTTATTTTTGTTGAATGATTAATTTACAATGAAGAGAACCTCTTTATTTATAGTGAAAAATAGATTTAGTCCCGAGTCAGGATTTCTAACTTTTCTCCAAAGACCTAAAATAGTTGAATTTTAAATGCCATTTAGTTTTATAAATAACTACTATAGTATATATCGGAACTCAAACATACCTTCAATGTGATTGATTACTAATGAACTCAAACTTAGCTTATTTGTCGCTAAGATTTTTTAATGGAAGCCAAATGCTGAGACAACGCTCAAGACTCAAACACAGAAAAAAACATATCAATTTGCCGATACCATCACTGTAGTTAAAGAAGGAAAATGAGAACACTTGACTTTGTTAAATCCATGCTCAGAGGTATTTCATTACTCAATATATAGACCACAAATCTGTAAATACGCAATAAAGGATGACTATTTTTCACCACTAGGTTAATTAGAACTATTGAATATTGGGAAAAAAGTTTCTCTTCTGTGAGTTAAATAGTTTATAAGGAAAGTAGTATTAGAATGACTTGGAACGCGCACGATTTTCTCTTTGTCATTAGGGTTTTGCAACCATTTTGCCCCCTTTCTTCATATTTTTAGCAACTCAATTTCATGTGAATTAGAAAAGATAAATGAAATTTTAAAACTACGACATGACTAATAGCTCTAATGAATTGGATAATGATTCTGTTTGTAAAGATGCAATTTTGGTTATGAATGAAAATATGCAGGTTAAAAAAAATAGTGGAATTACAATTTTTAGAGGACGACTTTATGATTGTTGCTTATCAACATAAATGGTACGAAGAATCTAAATTACCTGCATAACATTTAAAGAAAGGACATGAAATCAAAGATGTGTCAAGAAACATGTAGTGTCTTTCCTTCCCGCTAAATCATTATTGATATTTCGGGAAATGTCCAAAGAAGGGAATCATTAGATAGTTAGTCTATTGTTATCATACAAGCAAAGAACTACATATAATAAATTTTCACTCTACTTTTAACAAATATCAAATGAGGATTTTCAATCTAATCCTATTTTCTTTTATCTCTTGACCATTCTGCGAATAGAGTCTCATGTTATTTCCTTTATATCTTTCTTGAAAGTGCCAAAGTTCTAAGTTCTACCGAGGGGTTATTTTTTTGTCAAGGGTGCGATAATTATTAAGATTGTAATCATGCAATCGACAATTGGAAACTTATTCGTCCTCATCAATATTATCGTGGATTTGTTCAAGTTTTTGTTCTTGCATTTGATCCTCAGGATAATATTGAATCATATTATCACATTGTCATTGTAGTCCCTCCTCTTGATTAGCCAATTCACTTATTTGAGATTTACTCATCTCAATCTAATTCTGGGAGGAGCTCTTCGTAAAATTGTCTTAGGTAGAAGATACAATTGTTATTGGTGGGAGATATTTTATGAGGGTGATGACTTACAGGAATACAACATCAAATGATGTACTTGTATCAAATGTGAAAAATTAATCACAATAGAGTATGAGTTCTGCTATGTAACAATATATAATGAATGTGGAGATATTTTTATATTTATTAGATATATATATATATATATGAAGGAATGGCTTGTGCATGTGCAGTGCTTATGTACATCTCGGACACAAATCATTTTGAGAAAATTTTCTTCATTAACAATGGTACTGTGTAGTGTAGCGTACTACCTTGTATTAAGTTTTTAAAAGACGTTATGGTTATCTATATTACTAAAGGATATATCCTTGTTACTTCATGGATCATAAGGTTGAGACTCTCATGAGTATAGGACAATGAATTACTCAAAGAAGATTCAAACCCTTCAAAAACAGTCTTGATATGTACATGAGTCTAAGAATTATTGACTTTGATGGTATTTTCGATTGTTGTCAAGTAGAATACCATTTGCATATTCTTTCTTAAAGCATATACTTTATCCTTTCATTCAAACTTCTAGACAATGGTGAAGTACAAAATATAAGAAGTTCTAATAAAAGGATAGGATATATGCTTCAACATAGAACACGAGAAAAGTTTTCTACTTGACAACAATAGAAAATTCCATCAAGGGCACTAATTCTTCAGTTTATGTAGGTAGAATCCTCTCTATGTATATAGGTGATCTTGACTCATGAGAGTCTCAACCTTAATCTCTCTCAAGCGATAAAGATATATACTTTCAGTCATGTAGACCACACATTGTAGATAGCACCATTAATATAAGGTGTTATGCTACATGACACCACACCATAGCTAATAAATTTAGTTTTCTCAAATGATAGCTTGACAAGACTTCTTATGTGCAAGATTTGCAGACACTACACTTCACACGTATGTACTTTCCTCCATATATATTTAATATAAAAAACATCCCTAGAGTCATTATAAGCAGTTTGAAAGTATAAATCATTTTCTATTTGAGTTAAGATACCATAAATCTGGGTTGAAAAGACATATGTAGAACTGTTGCGGTACCATTTTTTTACATTTAATGCAAGCACATAATTTGATATTTTATTCTAGTAAGACATTCCCTTCATATAACATTCTACCAATAACAAATGTATATTTAACTCAAGACAGCCTAAAGAAGAGCACCTCTTAAGATTTTGATTGAGATGTGTAAATCTCAAATAAGATAATTTGCTAACCAAAATAAGGTATTATAGAGACAATATTACTATGATGATCAAATTCAAGAATAATTGCTAGAAAAAATCCATGATAATACTATTGAGGATGGATAAGCGTCTGGTCTTCGATTATATGATTATAAACACAATACTTATCCCACTCCTAACAAAGGAGTAACCCACTACTAGAACTTTGATCCTTTTAGGAAAGAAACCAAGTCACGGACCATGAATTCCATTTGCAGAACAATACAGAGATTAAAAAAATAGAATTAGTTTGAAATTCAATATCCATTGTTCGATAAAATTATGCTGGAAGTGTCAGAGATGAAGTACTTTGCTGGTATGATAAAAATGGACGAGACAACAATTATTTAGCAGGGATGAATGTCACTACCAATTTGTTTGCACAACTATGATATTCATGTCCTCCATTCTAATGTAGTATGCATGCAGATAATTTAGATTCATCAATCCATTTCAGGTGATAAACAATAGTCTTAGAGTTATCCTATGAAATTTTTTGAATCTCAATCCCCTTTTATTCAATCATGTCATCATTTGATTAATCAGATCTATTAATCACATCATCCTTCCAAGATTTAATTTATTTTTTAATGCGTAGGTAATTGAGTTGCTGAAAAATCAAGGGGAACAAGAAAAATGGTTGCAAAACTATTGCAGTGATGAGAAAAATCATGCACGAACCAAATCATTTCAATACTATTAAGTTATGAAATACCTCATAATATAAATTTATATAAGCTAAGTATTTTTCCTTCCTACCTCTTTAATATCATTGATGCTCTCGATCAACATATTTAGATACTTCTATCATTATTGGACTGGTGACTATTCTGTTTGCTTTTAGATGTTAGTGCACAATCCTAGCACCAAACGAAGTAACAAATTATACACATAAATATAACATAGAAACAAAGATATATATATATATATAATGTTACACCTTTAGCTAAATTCAATATCGTGACTATATTATGTGAATGATATAGATTGCTCATATATTTTCCTTTTTTCTATTACTAGAAAATTCGTTAGAAAAAATAGCACCCCAAAAGAAAGATTTTTAGCCAATGTAAGGAAAATTAAGTGAATTCATTATGTTATAGTTTGAAAGTGTACAAAGCATACAATTGTATTTATAATAGGACTATTTCTTCGAATATAAACTAAGTCATCAAACATTTCATATATATAAATTTTTTTCCTAAATTGTTAAAAAAGATTATTCTATTTATTAGTTAATTAAAAAATAGTCATTGATCCAACAAAAGAAAGAATAAATTTTGTCAGTACCACAACTATTACGGCATACATCGTTTGACAATTTTCAGTTTGCTTATTTGTAGAGAAAATATATTTCTCTCTAAAGTTCATCCATCTGTTTTAGATCTAATTAATAAAAAAAGGGATGGGCTTTGAGGACGCAACTCTTGTGGCATAGGTGTATGGAATGAGGTTTTGACCCCTTTTAGATATACTACTAGAGGTTTTCTAAAAAAATAACTTTGAGATTCTATAATGATTAATTATAAGACTCTTGAATGGACAACAACTATGGTCTTACATCCAACTAGATATGTGGTTAAATTATTTATACATACATGCTCAATGATGTTTTAGAAGAATTAATAATATTTTGTGGTGATTATTGTTTCTATGTTTGGTACTATATGATAGTTCATTTGTGGTTCTTGGTAACCACTTACTTTACTGTTAACTCAAAATATTTTCTCACTATTTTATATTTTAAAATGCCCTACTGTTGACTCAAATAGTCTTGAGGTTGCTTGTGAGGATAATTTTGTAGCAATTCGGGCAATGGATGTCTTCCATTTCCCTTTGTTTTCTATTTCTTTTGGAATTTTTCGGATTGTGCATAATTTTTTGCTTGTCCATGTCCAATTTATATTATTTATTTCCCATTGTGAGTATTTAATTTTTGTATTTGATTTTATAACACATTGTTGAAATTTTGTATTATGTATTTTGCCTTGTGCTTCCTACTACATCCTTTAAATTTTGCTTCCTTTTTCAACTCTGCCTTTACAAAAATTCCTAGAATTCTATTTTTTTTCTATAATTCTGCCTTTCTTACACTATTTATATTTGCTATTTTCTCACTGTTTATATTCTGTGTTTATTGTTTATTTATGCAATTGTTCGTGATTTCTGGGTCAAAATCTACACTCTTTGTTTGCTATTTCTCTCTAGTCGCTACTTCTTGTCATTTTAGTATTAGTAGTTATTCTTGCTTATTTAATTGTATGCATTTAATTAATTTAGTGTATACCCTTAATTATTTCTTGTTTTTATTGTGTATGTAGTTTTGTTAATCGGTCTTAGACTTTCCGCTTGATTCAGTAGTTTTAGTAACTTCCTATTTTATTTACATCTTGTCAAGTTACATCTCTCTAGTGGCTTTAGGGAATCATGGTGGACTAGGGTCATGTATTCAGTAGAGGACGGGGGCGAGGGGAAGTGGTGGTATGTGGGTTAAGAGTTCTCCTTAGCTAAAAGTGGGGCTATTAACGGGGAAGTCTGTAGAATTTGTAAAGATTCTCAAGAAAAGGACAATTATTAATTTGTAAAGATTCTCAAGAAAAGGACGATTATTATATTTTGTGTACAGGATACCATATTGGAAGGTACCAGGGTGTGGGAGGGACGGGTTTAAGTTGTGGTACTCATGAGTTTCAAGAGATAGAAATGGAGTAGGTATTTTAGTTGATCGGGGACCTTCGAGAGCCAGTGGTTAAGGTTAGGAGAATCAATGATAGGATGATGACAATTAACCTACTTGTTGGTGGGTTCATGTGAACATTATAAGTGCTTATGCATCTCAAATGGGTTTTTAAAATGAGGTAAAAAGTGCTTTATTGGGTGGATTTGGATGAGGTAGTGAGACGTATACCAAACACGGAGAAGATTTTCATTGGCGGAGACATTAATGGTCAAATCACGAAAGATTCTACTGATTTTGATGATGTTCGTGGAGGCTTTTGTTTTGGGGAGTGTAATGGAGGTGGAGCATTGCTTTTGGATTTTGCTAAAGATTTTGAGTTGGTTATTGCTAACTCATACTTTCTGAAATGCCAAAACCAGTTGGAAACCTTTCGTAGCACGGTAGCTATGAGTTAGATTACTTGCTCATTAGGAAGAGTTATGAAAGACTTTGCAAGGATTGCATGGTTATTCCGAGTGAGAATATTAGAACACTATACAAGCTTTTTGTGATGAACTTGGAGATTAAGAGGCATAGGAGTGAAAAGACTTTATATGACAGAATGAGGTTTAAATTAGGTGGCTTCACCCCAACTCTTTTTCAAGTGATGGGGGAGAAGTTTATTGTTGTGGGGTCTGGAGTAAATAACAATTATGTGAAAAACATGTGGGATAAGGCAGATAGTTGCATTAGGAGAGTAACTATAGAGGTGCTAACGGTATCGATGAGTAACTTTAGTGGCCATTAAGGTTATTAGTAGGGGGATGCAAAACTCCAAGCAAAGTGGAAACCAAGAAGGTTGCATGTACAAAGTTTGTGGAGTGCATGGACGAGGAAGAGAAGTTAAACCTTAAAGAGATTTATAAGACAACAAAGCCAGAAGCTAAGTTAGGAATTACGACTACTAAAAAGGCAACTTTCAAATGCTTGTATGTTGAACTAGGGGTGAAAGGTAGGGATAAGCAGTTGTATAGGCTCGCTAAAGCGAGTAAAAGAAAGGCTCGCAACTTGGATCAAGTTAAGTGCATACTCTGTGAGGAAGGTAAGGTGTTGGTGAAAGAGACCTCTATTAAGCAAAGATCCAAAACATACATCCACAAACTCTTAGACGAATAATAGGATAAATATATTATAGGTGAATTGGCGCACTCTGAAAGACTTTGTAACTTGGGGTACTCTAGGTGTTCGATAGATTAGAAGGTTAAACATGCTATTGGTAAGATGATCAAGAGAAGAGAGATCAGGCACGATGAGATTCCTATTCTAAAAGAGCACGTACAAGGTTGGTATGGAATAGTTGATTGAGTTATTCAAAGTTATTTTTAATATGGAAAATTATTCTCGATGAAGGTAGGTGTAGTACAATGTTTCCATTTTACAAGAACAAGAAAAATATCCAAAAACTATATCAATTACAGGGGTATCAAACTTCTAAACCACACTATGAAGGTTTGGGAGTGAGTGGTGGAGATCAGGGTGCGGAAAGGAGTTCCCATTTCAAAGAATCAATTTGGATTTATTTTAGGGAGACGGCTATTGAAGCCATCTGAATTATTTCTCAGAAATGGACACATCTTTCCTCACCCTTATCGCCACTCCTCTCTTCCTAACCTTCTTAGTGTGGCATAGAAATTTGATACCTCTATAAATGTAACTGTTTTTTTATATCAGCCATGCACTTATACAATGGAACCATTTTACTCCACCTTTATTTGTCGAGTAATTTTTTGTCTTAAAAATAATATTAAACCTAGTCAACAATTCTATGCATTCCTTGTCTTTGTTCTTTAAAAATTCAACCATAATCTCATCGAATCTGATCTCTCATCCTACTAATAATACATTTAACCTCCACTACCCTAAAACACCTATAGTACCCAGAGTCCCAAACTCTTTCTGTGTGCACTAACTCACCTAAGACAATGTCTTTGTCCCTTACTTCGTTTAAGAGTTTGTGGAAGTATGTTTGCCATGTTTTCTTAATGGAGGTCTCTTTCACCAACACTTTGTCTTCCTAATGTTTGATGCACATTTCAATTCGCGAGATTTTATCTCTCTCATTTTCTTGATCCTTCAAAATTTCCTATTCCCATCTTTGGCCTCTAGCTTGACATACAAGAATTTGAAAGCAGATGCTTTTGAAGTAGTAACTAATAACTTGGCTTGTGTGTTTATCGTCTTATAGACTTTTTTAGGTGTCAGCTTCTTTTCCTCAACCATGCACTCCACAAAATTTGTAGAGACAACCTTCTTTAGTTCAACTTTTCCCTAGACTTCTCTGTTTCACCATCTATCTCATTGATGACCATCAAAGTTACCCCTCGATACACCAAGCACCTTTGTAGACGCTTCATTATAAAATTGGGTTGTCTTATCTCACATGTTTCTCACTGCCTTGCTACTAATCCAGGCTTTTATACCAATCATCTGATCCTCCATCTATATAGAAAGAGTAGGGTCAAGTCACCCAATTTAATCCTCAGTCAGTCATATAGAGTTTTCTCCTCCTATTACCTTAATCTCAGAGTCCATCACCAAAATCTTGTATTGGTTAGAGTGATTCTCACTTAAAATAACCTTTCTATTCTTATAAAGGCCTCTTTCAGACTTCCAAAGAAGCAAGTTATCTATCTAAGTATTTGTAACACCTCTGAAATGGGAAATTTTACCTGGAAAGGGAAGGACTGTTTTTTAGCTACTACTTTAGACCTACAAGATCATCTATGGTTTGTTGAAGCCTCTACGGGTCGTAGGTGGCACTCATAGGAACTAAGTTAAGATTTGGAAAAATTCATATCCTAGTAAATTGATCTACAGTCGACCAGGACGAGTCGTGGGATCGCCTACAGGGCATATGAAGTGTCCATAGAAGTGATCCTGACTTAGTGAAATTTTAAACTCAAAGTTAAGGTCTACGGAGCGTAAAAAGGTCTATGGTCTGCAGGAGAAGTTTCGTGAGAAGTGGGTTAAATGTTGGGTTTCTAGTACATGAATATGTTGTTGACGAGTATGGACCATAGAGTCCTCCGACAATTTTTAATTAGGGTGTTTTGGTCTTTTCCTATCAGGTTATTGTAGAGATGGGCACGAAGTACAATGATTTTGTGAATGTAGTTTTTGACTGATTAGGCATTGATCCTTTAGGTAGGATCTTCCATTTTACAGTGAAGTTTGATAGGTCCGACTTAATATGGCTGAGGGACCAAAAAGGTGGTGATACCCTGTTACAATTTAATTATGGTTTGCTCATGTTTATGTATCATGTTTTGAGGAGGAATCTAATTCTAGACCGCCATCAGGTCATGCTGAAAAAGTTGTACTTGTTGGTTATTTTGATTCTGAAGCAGATACAACTCCGGCAAGTGATGATGAGAATGAATTGGCAAGCCTTCTAAAGAAGTCACGGTTCCAGTCAGCTGGAGATAGTAAGCCTTTGAAGAAAGAAACGAGTAATCAGTCAGCTGGAGCTGGAGACGGTACACCTCATTAGGAGCGGGAGCTGAGGTTTACCGTCTTAATCTCCGGCTGACTGATTACCCGTTGCTTTCTTCAGAGGCTTACTATATCCAGCTGACTGAAACCGTGCCTTCTTCAGAGGGCTTCTCAATTCATTTTCATAATCACCTTCCGGAGTTGTATCTGCTTCTTAATCAGAATAACCAACAAGTACCACTTTTTACACATGACCTGATGGTGGTCTAGAATTAGGTTCCTCCTCCAAACTTGATACATAAACATTAGCAAAACCATCATTAAATTGTAACATGGTATCAATGCCTTTTTGGTCCCTCAACCGTATTAAGTTGGACCTATAAAACTTCATTGTTAAATGCAAGATCCTACCTGAATGATCAATGCCTAATCTGTCAAAAACTGCATTCACAAAATCATTGTACTTTATGCCCGTATTTACAATAACCTCTGAACTATGTCATTTTGAACCTATAAGTACAACTTTAACTAAATTAACCTTTCAAAAATACATCATTCTATCATATACAATCAAATCCCCAAATTCCCTCCAAGTTCATCCTCTCCAATTCTCCCTCAAGCTCCAAGGTGAAAGCTAGGGTTTCAAGCTTCAGGGTGACAATCTCAATTTCTTACTTAGGCTTTGATTATCATGGTTTTTGGGAATCCCAAATGGATCCCTTCCATCCATTAGGTAACAAAAGAACTTCAATCTCCAATTCAATTTCACCCAATTCAATTAGGGTTTATGAAACTCTCCATGGGTCCTTTTGATTATCATTCCATTGATGTTATTGTATCTTATTATGCCTGATTTAACCTAATTACATGAATTGAAATTGACTTCATATAGACCCATGATTTATGCTTTGATTTTCACCTATGAAGTATGAACTACGATCATGAATTGATAAGGGATCTAATGTATATTTTATGAAAGGAAGAAATTATGATTTAAGGATGCTTTTAACTTAAGTATCAATGGTTTGTAAAAAAGATTCTCACAATTTGGAAGGAAATTATGATTTTTAGATTCTTAGAAAGGTAAGTGTCTATTATGAAAGAGTTTACGAAATCATGGTTTTCAAAGGAGCTATTGTTATACAATTTTTGACTTGAATCGGTATTTTGATTATTGTCTTTCATAATGTTATGCTTTAATAATTGACTTTTTCTACTCCATTGGAATTTTACTTAGCACCAAGAGGACTTTGAGGTGGAGGCTAAAATAGGATAGTTTCTAGTAGAAAACTCTAGTTCCAAACTACGTTCCCCCGTAGGTTGTCTTAAATGACTTAGCTAGTGGATCCACATAGCCTGAATGAATTATATGGAGTTCTACCTTGGCAATTAGACTCCCTCTTTTTGGTGTGAGGGTTACAAAGAATTTCATGCCAGAGCTCGCATGGTTTACTGTTAGTTAAATCTAATATCCCACAAAAGAACTATCATTTTTCCTTAAATCATACATTATACCTTTTTATTAACGCATGACCTTGTCTAATGTCTATAATGTCTATGTTTTCTACGATTTTAAACGTCTTACTTGGTCATGCATTACATCTGTTAAGCCTACTGTAATATCATGTCTACAGTTACACATTTTCCTCACATAGAGTATATTCCGTGTACTGATGCATACTTGTACCTTTATTATCTCATACTATAGGGTCCGACGCTCCTTCTCCTTCCCCTCACGGCTAGTTTGGATTGCTAATAGCTATTGGATTGGTGAGTTCTAATACTCTGAGGGCAAAAGCCATGAAGACCATTTATTCACTATAACATTTTAGGCCTACAACCACCCAGTAAAGTCTAGCCTAAACTAGCAAAAAGTGTGGCCTTTGATAAAAGACTACACTTTTGGACTTTAAGCAACACTTTTTAGGGGGTGGCCTAAAGAGGTGTAACCTTTGACATTAGGCCACACTTTTGAAATGTCGCCATAGCAGCTACACTTAAAAAGCGTGGCCAAAGAGGAATAAAGGGCACGCTTTGTAGTAATTCATTGGCAACACGATTATACTACACTTAAAAGCGTGGCCTTTTTATTGTTATTGGTCACACTTAAAAAGTGTTGCCTTTTATATCTCATCTAGAACAACACTTCTAAAGTGTAACTTTTCTTATGTACAGGATAATACATTAGACGTCCTATAGCAACACTTTTGAAGTGTGGCAATGTTTTGTAGAATTTTTGTAGTCACAATTTTTCATTTTTAAGAATAATGAGTTTTCTTTGCATATATTCAATAATCACATAATTAAATATATAAGTGATGTAAACCACAAAATTAGCTAATAAGTAAATCGAAGCTATATATTTCAAATAAACTTCAAGAAACATGTCTTGTACAACCAATACTTAGAAAGCGATTGCTTAAAGATCTCTACTATCAATAAATTCCACAAAACCAAATGCATTCAAACGAATATGACAATAGTGCAAAAACTCTTCATTGTTCACTACAATAGATCGAGTTTACTTCTAGCCACTATTCAAATTCAATTACCGTGATTTTCCTGCACATTCAAAATAAAAACATAAGTTAGTAAAATAAATCATGTATTTAATATGCTCAATACTAAGAAATCTTCTTATGTAGTGGGGTAACATGCAACATAAAAATGAGGCTCACAAGCTCATGAATCAGGCCCTTCCCATCGTTATATGTTGGAACTTGTGGAAAAATAGATGTGCAGTAAAATATGGTGCCAAACAATCCAATATGAGGATAGTGAAGTTCCTAATCTGAAAAAATATCCTTCAAATTTTCAACACTATTTTCCCCTATTTCCAGTGGTCACACAACTGGAATGATCTTATCTTTATGGTGGAAAATTGTAGTCATGAAATTAAGGTTATACCAGTTCTTTGGGAAAGACCTTGCAATGGTGTGTACAAGCTAAATACAGATAGGAGTGCTCTCAATAATCCAGACAAGATAGGTGGAGGAGGAAATTTAAGAGATCACCAAGGAAAGTTGGTGTATGCATTTGTTGTTCCCCTTGGCATTGGTACCAACTACCAGGCTTAGATACAAGCAGCCATACATAGAGTTAACGGGTGAATGCAACATGGATACAGGAAGATCATTTTGGAGGTGGACTCTGAACTTTTAATGAAGTGGATCACTGCTAACAGTTTCCCTCCATGGTAACTTATTCACTTCATCAAAGAGCTGCAGCAGATCACAACCAGCCATGAATTTTTCCAGTGTAAACATTCATAGAGAGAGGCCAGTTTCTCTGTTGATTACCTGTCGAAATTGAGTCATACATCAGACATTACTCAACACTTCTACACATATAATCAACTAGCAGCAGAAGTGAAAGGAAGCTACATTTTGGAGCAGCTGGGAATGAAAAATTTCAAGAGGAAGAAGTTGAAAAGAATTAAGAAACCACCTTGAGCATATAATCAGTATAGATGACAACAATAACATCAGATCAGTTCTCAGATGGAGTCTAAAAGAAATTCATGACTAGGTTAGATTGATTTAGTGTAGGTAGCTTAAGAAACACCATGTCTCACCTAAGCCGCTGAGCAGCACCATAGTCTGCTGCAGTAAATGAACGAAAAATGCCAGATTTGTACGAGTATCATATGTCAATCTTGGAAACAGAAAAAGAAGAAGAAAACAAATAACAAAGAGAAATATTGGATGTACTAACAATCTTGTAGAAAGATAAATACTCACAATATTGACGCTGATTGTTCCAACAATTCTAAACCAAAGCTAGAAGATACACCAACCAAAGTCCAAGATACAACAATGGAGAATGTAATAATAGAAATAGGCATACTTTGCATCCATGCTTTTCTGATAGTCGACTGAGAACATTCTCACACTTGTCAGATATATCAGTCGAGCTCTCTTGTGAAGGGAAATTAGGTACACAAGGGAGGGACTAAAAAAAATAGAGACATGATTAAATTCCAGAAACAGAACTTCTGATCCAGAATGATGTCCAAAATCAATAAGTGAAAGCTAGGACATGAAGTTCCTTAGGCAATTTATACACAGACTAAGAGAAACGAATGCAAACATTAAGACATGCAGTTCCTTAGGCAACTTATACACATAAAGTTACTAGGAAATATATTAGTGAAAGCTCCAATTCTACATCCAACATT
>JAJOOR010005575.1:0-68722 GCA_036250505.1 Solanum acaule
TGGACTCTTCCACCGTCCTTGAACCCTTCCTTAGAACCTTGCCTTAGAATATTTTTCACAAGGCTTGGGTTCACCGGCCGTGGACTCTTCCACCGTCCTTGAACCCTTCCTTAGAACCTTGCCTTAGAATATTTTTCACAAGGCTTGGGTTCACCGGCCGTGGACTCTTCCACCGTCCATGAACCCTTCCTTAGAACCTTGCCTTAGAATATTTTTCACAAGGCTTGGGTTCACCGGCCGTGGACTCTTCCACCGTCCTTGAACCCTTCCTTAGAACCTTGCCTTAGAATATTTTTCACAAGGCTTGGGTTCACCGGCCGTGGACTCTTCCACCGTCCTTGAACCCTTCCTTAGAACCTTGCCTTAGAATATTTTTCACAAGGCTTGGGTTCACCGGCCGTGGACTCTTCCACCGTCCTTGAACCCTTCCTTAGAACCTTGCCTTAGAATATTTTTCACAAGGCTTGGGTTCACCGGCCGTGGACTCTTCCACCGTCCTTGAACCCTTCCTTAGAACCTTGCCTTAGAATATTTTTCACAAGGCTTGGGTTCAAGGATGGGTTCACCGGCTGTGGACTCTTCCACCGTCCTTGAACCCTTCCTTAGAACCTTGCCTTAGAATATTTTGAGGTGTTATACCCGGTGGGTTAGGTCGTGACATAATATAAGTCATATAATTTTTTTAAAAATAATATAAGACTACAGTAACCCTGTCATTAATTTTCATTCAGATAACGATTAAAAATTCCTAATAAAATAGAAAATATTTTTATTTCTTAAACTTTTTCGGATTGAAGTAGGATAAACATTTTTAATTAAAAAAAATTATTAGAAAAAAGAATGTGTTTAAAAGAAAAAATATTTATTTGGAAAATGACATTTTTGACCCATTAAGTAACAATAAGAACATTTTTTGACCAAACTAATGAAAACAAGAAATATTTTTAGACTAAACTATCATGTGAGGACATTTATATTCATTTAAAACATAGTTTAAAGATATTTTTGACCATTTCCATATATACAATTGTGACCAAAAAGACTTGTAGCGTATATTTTTTATATAAAAGAATATGACAACTTATTTAATGTAGGTAAAGCATCCTATGTTCAAGTACTTGCAATTTATTGAGGTATGTGATTCAGTAGTGAATAATTGGTATAAAATCAGCTATGTTTACTAAAATCATAATGATATTAGTGAGGTATGTCATGTAAATAGAATCTCCATGTAATGTGACTTGGTTATGATTGTGAAAGCATATTTTATCCAGTTTTCATACAGTTAGGACCAAGTAGACCTATGATGTATATAATTTTATATGAATTAAGCTATTTCAAATATATAATTTGTGATACACACATTGAACAATAGAAAATTCACTATATTGTGTATAATTGGTATACCACTGGCAAGGTAGTTAGTTTTACAACACATTCTATCAAACTTTTATCGAGACAAATTTTATTTTTGATTGTTTTACCTTAGATAAAAATTAATTACTCTATTTGCTTCAACTTGTTTTGGTCTATTTTTTTTTTTAGTTTATTTGAAAAAAAATTATTATAATTCATTTTTAGCAACATCTTAATTTCGATTTTTCACATGACATGTATAAGACACAAAATTAAAGGACAATTTAGTATATTTGATTTAAATTTTCTTTATTATCTTAAACTTCATGCCAAAACAAAATGGATAGATAAACTAAAATGAAACGAGTAGTAAATAAATCACTATAGAATACAAACATGAACATACAATTTAATACATCATTAATCTATATATACATTTTGTATTTATCATTGAAATTAGTATACAGTCATACACAAATAGGACTCTTCTCAAAGAATATTACGTCTTAGAACTCTGGTTTATATCTTTTGTTATAAGTAAATAAAATTTGGGTGAATTTATATGTTTTTGTGAGTTACAATACATTTAACCATTTTTTTTTTTTGGAAAAGTCTAAGTTTATCTTAGAGATGATATTATATTTTTAATTTTTAATTTTAAAAAAGGGAAAAGGGTCTGAAAAATACTTTAATTTTGGTTGAAATTGCTATTACGATACCAAACTTTATGGAGGACCTTTTACCCCTAAACTATTTAATAGTGTATTTTAAAGGTATATATATGCCCACGTGGACACATTACTATTTATAATTATGCAATATTTTTTATGTCCAAGTGGACACATATATACCTTTAAAATACACTATTAAATAGTGCAGGGGGTAAAAGGTAATTTCCAAAGTTTGATATCGTAACAACAATTTCAGTCAAAGTTTGAATATATTTCAAACCTTTTTTCCTTTAAAAAACACGTGTTGTTAAAAGCAACCATATATAAACGATAAATAGTTTAAAAAGAGACCAATCAGAACTCCTTTTTAAAAAATTAGGAATTTGATCTATATATGATGATGACAATAAAAGTCCAATAAGAACTCTTTAGTGTGATAATTACTTAACTCTAAAATTACTTTGATTTTTTTAAAAAAAAAACTATCTCCAAAATATAATTTTTTTATATGTATTTTGATTCAATTTTTTTTTAAAAATTATTATTATATATATATTTTTTAAAATGTCAAATGGTTTTCCAATTATAGCTTTCCACTTAAATAGATAGAATATAGACGTGTCTATCTTCAAAATAAGCACGTTATTTTATATTTGATGATATATAGGAGGAAAATTACCTTTTATTTTAAATTAAAACTGTAAAACTAATTCTAAATATTTGAAAAATTAATAGTATTTATAAGTTAGTACGTAGTAGGGTAATGTGAAAATTTTTATTATGGTTGAGGTATACCAACTCATACTTGTGTGAGGTTTTTTATTTTTTCTTTATTCCTCTTCCAACATATTTTGTTTTTCTCATTTTATTGAATGTTTTTTTCTTTAACGGCCTATTGGGCTATTTGAAAAGGTTTAAAAATATCCCGCATCCACCTATTGGGCTAAAAATATCCTCAATCCACCTTTCTAGTCCATTTCTACCCTTGAAACTAACTTTTTTAAAATAAAATAAAATATTGTTATTATTATTTATTACATGTCATTTTCTTATTGGATAAATTAAATTCTAACCCATTTAATTTTCTCCTACCCACCCATTTCAGCCCCATGACCCAAACCCAATTAGTTACTCATAAAAAATAGATTGATGAATTTTTTCTCCCTTAACCCTAAGCCTCTTTATTCTTCCTTGCTTTGTTAATTCAAAAATTTCATGACTATTTTCAATTAAATGTATATGTGAAAATATATTGGAGAAAACATGATAATTTTGTGGAGGCAATATCAAATCAACCCAATATATACTTAGTCTTAGATGGTCTACTAAACTACGGGGTGTTACAATATCTCCCCCTTGGGGACACTTGTCCTCGAATGATGATTCTAAACACCTCTTAAGGAAAGGACTCTAGACTAGCAGCCCATCATGCATGCATATCTAAATGCACACAACCAAGGAGGAAAACTTTGACTCCAAGCTAAACATACTCGATGAGACACAAGGGAGTAGGAACTACATCTAGCAACCCAAAAAAATGCATGAAATTCAACATCTACTCATGTTCAAGGAGGAACTAGCATCTCCGAACTAAGGCGTGCTCAACATACTCTCATGGAGCTCATATGCAACCTACTCATAAAAGCATACTAAAGCATGTTCAACAATTCATCTCATGAAGCATGAAGGACACAACACACAATAACATGAGGAAAACAATCATAAAAGTTCATTTTTTTCTTACTAAAACATAATTTTCTCAAGAACTTGCATACGAAGACATCATGGCAACATATAACACATAATGACCTTACCATCAAGGCACACCATCTCCCCCTTGGGAGTAAGCCTCAACGGATTTCTTACACACCATCTCTTTCAATTCTACTAAGGCATCTAAATTCTAAGAAAGAATAAACAATCAATTAAGAAGCTACTAACCTACCGGAATTCACACTTGGAGGTCAATCTTGATCATCTCTAGCTTGGAGAACATAAAACCTATTCTTCTTTTGGGCATCCCCATCCGAACCACCAGGAGCAACTTGCTTACCCTCTCTTCTCATAGCTGTTGACTTTGGACAATCCTTCATCTTGTGGACACTCTCACTACAACTAAAACAACCCTTTCTTCCGGTCAAACACCTACCCTCATGTCTTTTTCCACATCTAGCACAAGTAGACCATAGAGAGTCATTACCAATTCCGAGTGGCTTAGGGTTAGACACCCTCTCCTCCTTATACTTAGGAGTACTAAAAGAATCTTGTCCGGAAAACCTTTGTCGATTCCTAGAGCGACCATGTCCATCAGACCCATCATGAAATGACTTGTCATTTTCCATCCTAGACTCCTTTTTCTCCCTAGATTTCTCTTTTTTGAGTTTTGACTCCTCCATTTGTTGGGCATACACCATGAAACGTGAGATATACATATCATGATGGAGCCGTACAACATTCTTTTTCTACTATGTCGGACCCCCCCATCAAAAACCTACTCATCATATCCCTCGAATTTGACATCATAGATGGAGCATACTTGAATAGTTGGGTGAATTTCAAGGCATACTACTTAACACTCATGCTACCTTGCTTAAGGTTAATGAACTCTTTTACCTTAGCTTCCCTCAACTCTCAGGGAAAGAACCTATCAAGAAATGTTAGTTTGAACACTTCCCAATCTATTGGATCCACTTTTATCGGCCTAGCATCTTTCCATTGTTCATACCATACTTGAGAAACACCCTTCAATTGGTAAGCGGCTAGCTCCGCTTTCTCTACCGAAGTTACCCCCATGATAGCAAGCACCTTATAAACCTCATCTATAAACTCTCTAGGATCCTCTTCCACCTTGGAGCCATAAAACTCCAGAAGGTTCATCCTTAAAAACTCCCTCACTCTAGAAGTAGTCATTCCCCTGATTGGGTTCCCCAGAGCTACCACCTCCCTATTCATTTGTGCCGTCATGGCTTAGGCCAACATTTGAAAGGCCGACCTAATCTCCGCATTCGACATATTCGAAGGATCAATCGAATCTTGTGGAGCTTGTGGAGGATCATCTTGATCCCCCACATCTTCCTCATTCCTTCTAGCATTTGCTCTTGTATTAGCCATAACCTGTAGACCATCGGGCAAAGATTAGGAGAAATACCTTATAGAACTAAACTCTATGGCACGACTTAGAGAATGAAGAGGTGAAGTTTCCTACTCATCTAATAGCTTCTTATTCATAAATGTGGTGCGCTTCACACTAATGAATATGACTCCACTAGACGTGGTTTTGAGACATCCTAGAACCATTCTAAACCTCATGCCATGATTACCAAGTTTTTCACGACCCAGGGGTACACCCTAGATGTGACAAGGCATACTAGACCTCGAAAGGCCTAACACAAGCCACTTAGCATATCATAACATAAAGTACATAGAAATGATGTGGGAAATTTTAAAACGTTTTCCATACGATCGAAGTCTTTAATAAAAGCAAGCGGAAGTCTTATTACACTTTGTCTCAAACCATCTAATACAACTTGAATAAGCTTTGGGACGCAGCCCATGCAAAAGTCTAAAATATAAAAGAATGACCTAAGGAAGGTGATCACATCCTCGATGCTATGAGGACTCACCAAATCTTCAATTCCTTTGCTCCTCTAGAAACCTAGCCAGAAGAATAGAACTCAAGATCGCCGAACCCTACATTTGATAAGAATGTAGGAAAGAGTATGCGTTAGTACAAAATGTACTAAATATGTTAGCTAGCATAACATCATAAGAGCATAACAAAAGCGTTAGCCAACATAAGACATAAGCCATTAGCATATGAGATAATAACATGGTCATAAGCATAATCTCCAACATAGATATAATATGAGCATAAGCCAACATAAGGCATAATCCAAAAGCATATGAGATACCACATAGTAATAACAATGTCACTACTTAGACCTTCATCTCATAAGAGAACTATCTTATAAGTAAAATCAAAGCATACTTGTGCAATGTATGAATAAGACCCCATAATCCCATTCACACTAAGTATTACTCTTAGGTCATCGTAATCATACTTACCATTCTTTGGTCTCATTCTTAGATTTCTTCATATAGACAATGGACTCTTCACCTTTAGTCAGACATATTATGGAAGGCAATTATAGCAACAATCCAAGAAAAACATACATCATGTAAAAGAACACTTCATAAGTAGCTTCAAGTTAAACTTGTGCAATACATGGATAAGACCCCATAATCCTACCCATACTAAGTACTACTTTAGGCTATCATACATACTCATTAGTTGGGGACTAGTCCCCTTTTACGTCTTGCCACGATTCATTTAAAACACTTCTTTACTTAGTACAAGGCAAGTCATTACACATGAATGATTATTATTTATCAATTCAAGGCTACCAAGGAATAGAACCCTACTAGGCTAGACCAAGCTAATCATCTTGCTAACATAACTACATTATGCTAAACCAAACTACCATGGGAAGCATACTATCATGCAAGTCCAAGCTATCCAAGGAAGGGTACAAGTGTTCCAACCTAGCTACCATGCAAGCATTCCATGATGCTAGTACAAGCTACCCTTAGGAGAGTATAATTCTCAACCTTAAGCTACCAGGAAATGGTCTTGGCCTAACCAAGTCATACTACCATGAAGGCATTCTATAACGCTAGTTCAAGCTACCCTTAGGAGAGTATGATTTCTCAATCCTAAGCTACCATGAAATGGTCTTGGCCTAACCAAGTCATGCTACCATGAAAGCATACTATAATGCTAGTACAAGTTACCTTTAGGAGAGTATAATTCCTCAATCCAAGGCTACCATGAAAACTCCTAACTCAAAATACCAAGCATGGTCTTATCTTACCAAGTCAAGCTATTCATGAAGGGATCTAGGTTACAACTTCAAGCTATTCTAGTCCAACTTACTTGATTCATTTTAGGTTAGTAAACCTTTCAATCTAGAATCATTCTATGTGAGAAAACCTTTCACATCCCATGGTCATAGATATGTGTGTGAATAAGGCTAGCCTTCCCACAACACAACAACATAACTCATTCTATCATATATATTCATTAGGTACATTAGGTGGGTAAAGTCCTTCCACAACAATGATGTCTACTAGTCTACCATTTTCATATAGGCTTCACTCTCAAAGCCTTTACATACATAATTCATCATATTAGCTTTACTCTCAAAGATTTACCTCTTCCAATCATCATACATACCTAGATCACAAGGTATTCTATTCACACACTTCATTCTTGAGTGATTCTAGTCATAAATCATCATAAAGACTAAATCTCAATCATTACTAGTCATAATCCATCATATATTCTTCAATCTAGTTCAATTCATGTTTACATGCTTCTATTCTTGAAAAATTACTATACATATCATTAATTCTAGAAGATCATCTATAAATCCACAATTTCACTTTCACAAGGCATAAACCCACATTACTTGATTTCATCAATTAGACTAGGGTTAACCATAAGAAACATGTAATTTCATCGTAATATCATGATTCACTACTAATTCAATCATAAACAATCAATATCCACTCAATTGAATTCATACTCAACATAACCCACAATATTGGAAGGAACCCTAACTTGAATTGGGGATTTCATCTTCACAATTAGGGTATTTCTAGGGGACTCCATGGATGGAAGAATCCATGGATGAATAAGCTAACATACCTTATTAATAAAGCCTTACAAAGCTTGCAAGAATGGAGTCTTGTTCTTGACCTAGCTGTAAGCTCTATCTTCTTAGTGTTAGAGAGAGAAATATCTGAGAGGAGAGTTTTTGGGGATTTGATTTGGGTCTAGGGAAATAATGACTTGAATGGTGAGTTTAAAGCGTTAAAATAGCTTATATAGGTGTACTTAGACTATACAAAACTACCTCACTTAATAACCACCTAATTAGGAATTTCCCAAAACGACCCTCCTTAGGCAGCCTAGTGCCAGACACTACGGCCACCTTCACGATCCGTCAAGGGTACCACGTCCCGTGAAGGTACCCGTGGTCCCTTGACCAGTAGCCATGATACCTTAACTTATCCCCCACATGGTGAAGGCAAGACCACGGCCACTCCCACGAGCCGTCTAGGCCTTCATGATCCGTGAAGTGGCTCGTGTGGAGGAGGACAACTTGGGCTAGCCTTGGGGGCACACTGCCTCACCACCACGGGTGGCCCCATGAGCCATGGTGGCCACCACGAGCCGTGAAGGCTCCCGTGGTCCAAGCCGTGAAGGCTCCCTTGGCCCTTTCACCTTTGCCTTGGCTCATGTCGTCTAGCCTTGACTCGTACCCCTCAAACTCAGCCTTAGATGGTCTACTAAACTACAAGGTGTTACATTTGAGGTCTTTGAACACATCTACATGCACCCCATATAAATAATGCCTCCATATCTTTAAGGCAAATACCACCTCCGTTAATTCAAGATCATGGGTTGGATAATTCTTCTCATGAACCTTAAGTTGTCTTGAGGCATAGGGAATTACCTTTCCGTTTTTCATAAGCACACATACCAACCCAATTCTCAAGGCATCACACTATACCACAAATCCATCTGTACCTTTCGGTGAGGTCAAAACTGGAGCAGAGGTAAGTCTATCTTTCAATTCTTGAAAACTTTTCTCACATGATTCGAACCATACAAACTTAGCCTTCTTTTAAGTCAAAGCCTTCAATGGAGAGGCAATAGAAGAAAATCCTTCAACAAATCATCGATAATAACCGGCCAAACCCAAGAAACTTCTAATGTCCAAGGTGATAGAGGTCTACGCCAACTCTTTACCGCATCCGTTTTCTTAGGATCTACCTCTATACCTTTGCTTGACACTATATGACCAAGGAAAGCTACCGATCTTAGCCAAAATTCACATTTGTTGAACTTTGCAAAAAGTTGTTGTTCCTCAAGGATTTGCAATACGATCTTCAAATGACCAATATGCTCATCCTCACTTCTTGAGTAGATCAAAATGTCATCGATAAACACAATCACAAACATATCAATGTATTGCCTAAACACCCTGTTCATCAAGTCCATAAACGCCGCCGAAGCGTTAGTCAATCCAAATGACATTGCTAGAAACTCATAGTGACCATATCGGGTTCTAAAAGCCATTTTTGAAATATCTTCCTCTTTCACCCTCAATTGGTGATAACCCGATCGGAGATCAATTTTAGAGAAATAACTGGCCCCTTGGAGTTGGTCAAACAACTCATCAATCCTTGGAAAGGGATATTTGTTCTTAATGGTCACCTTGTTCAACTGTCGATAATCGATGCACATTCTGAGTGAACCATCATTTTTCTTAACAAACCAGAGCACCCCATAGTGAGATACTTGGTCGGATAAAGCGCTTGTCTAACAAATCTTCCAACTGATCCTTCAACTCCTTTAGTTCCGCCGGAGCCATTATATAAGAAGGAATGAAGATAGGTTGCGTATCTGGGAGAAGGTCAATACCAAAGTCTATATCCCTTTCGGCAGGAATACCGAGTAGATCATCTAGGAACACTTCCGAAAACTCTTTTACAATGGGGACCAACTCAAGAGAAGGGATTTCAGAATCTACATCTCTCAACCTTAATAGATGGTACAAACAACCTTAGAAATTATCTTTCTAGCTTTAAGACAATAAATAACCCGACTCTTAGGTATAACATTCCCCCCCTTCCACTCTAGGATATGCTCATTTGGGAATTGGAATTTGACTACCCAAGTTCTACAATCTATAGAAGCATAACATGAATGCAACCAATCCATCCCAAGTATGACATCAAAGTCTAACACATCAAGTTCTACCAAGTCAACAAGAGTAACTCTATGGGACAAGGAAACGGGACATATTCTATATACCCCTTCAGCCAACACAGAATCACCTACGGCGGTAGAAACATTAAAAGGCTCTAACAACACATCGGGGAGTACATTAAATCTCATAGCTACATAAGGAGTCACAAAGGACAAAGTAGCACCGGGATCAAGCAAAGCATACACATCAATTTGAAAAACCTTTAACATACCGTCACCACATCGGGGGAGCTTCTTTGGTCACCTCTAGTCTAAATAGCATAGAATCGGTTTTGCTTAGGAGCACTAGCACACGAACTACTTGGACCGGATGAGAGGTTGGATTGAGCCCTAAGGCGAGTATCTCCCTCATTCTTAGCAACCAAAGGACAATTCCTTATCTTGTGATCCATCTTACCACACCCAAAGCAAGCATTAGAGCCCGCTAGACACTTGCCCTCATGATTTCTCCCATACTCAACACAAGTAGGCATCATGGACTTATTACCATCTCTTTGAGGCTTAGGGTTAGACACACTTTCACTGTTAGGCCTTGGAGGAGCACTTGAAGAACCTTTCCTGGAGAACCTTTGTCGTAACCTTTAATGAGATCTTCCACCGGACCTAGAATGTGAAAAGTTACCATAATTTGTTCTGGCCCTTTTTGCTTTCCTAGATCTCTCCTTGAGCTTTTCTTCCTCAATTTATTGGGTAGGCACCATAAGGCGAGAAAAATCCATATCATGAACAAGCATAGCCGTACGGCATTCTTTGACAACCAAGTCGGACACTCCCGACAAAAACTTACTCATCTTGGTCCTACAATTCGCCACAATAGAAGGATCATATTAAGATAGTTGAGTGAACCTCAAAGTGTATTCCCTCACACTCATGTTTCCTTGCCGAAGGTTAATGAACTCAATAACCTTGGACTCTCTCATATCTAGAGGGAATAACCTATCAAGAAAATAACTTTTGAACCTTTTCCACTCTATGGGACCCGCTCCTTCCGGCCTTGCCTCTTTCTATTGATTGAACCAAATATGAGCAACCCTTTTGCGTTGATAAGCGGCCAATTCTGCCTTCTCTACCGGAGTCACCCCATGATAGAAAGTATCTTATAGACCTCATCGATGAATTCTTGAGGATCTTCCTCAACTTTGGATCCATGAAATTCGGGAGGGTTCATCCTTATAAAGTCCCTCACTCTTGCCTCCGTCGTGCCCACATTTGGGTTCACGAGAGCTATCACCTCACTATTGGCTTGGGCCGTCACGGCTTGAGCCAACACTTGGAATGCTGACCTAAACTCCACATTGGTTACGTTCTCGACCAAAGGATCAATAGGAGCTTGAGGAGGAGCTTGGGGAGGAACTTCTTGTCCTACATTGTCTCCATCAGTCCTTCTAGCATTAGCCCTTATAGTAGTCATATCCTGAAAACCATCGGGTAAGGATTAGAAGAAAGACTTTATAGAGTTAAACTCCATGTCACGACTTAGAGAAATGAAGTTTCCTAAACATCTATTAGCCTCTCATTCATAAATGTGGCGCGATTCATACTTATGAAAAAGACTCTACTAGACATGGTTTGAGACATCCTAGAACCATTCTAAACCTTGTGCTCTGATTACCGAGTTTGTCAGGATCCAAGGGTACCCCCTAGATGTAACAAGGCATATAAGACCTTGAGAGTTCTCATACAAGCCACTTAGCATATCATAACATAAAGTAATATAGATGAGTGGAAATTAAAAATTTTCAATACAATCGAAGTCTTTATAAAACGAAGTGGAAGTCTAACAAAATTGTCTCAAACCATCTAAACATGAAGAATAAAATCTTGGGACACAACTCATACAATAGTCCCAAACATAAAGGAAAGACATAAAAGTAAGTGGTGATGCCATCCTCGAACACAATAAGGACTCACCAATCTTGACTCCTTGAATCAACAAGGAAGATAGCCACGAGTGTGAGATTCTATGTCGCTGGACCTTACATTTGATAAGAATGTAGGCAAAGTATGTGTTAGTACAGTCAAGTACTAAATATAGCTAGCATAAACAACATAAACATCATGGTAGTCAATATAAACCATAAGCATAATCATGCACATACATCAACATCATTAAGGAATACTTCTCAAGCAACCTTACTCATCCTTAGTCAAGACTTGGGTCATCCGCCTCTATTCAAGCTTACCACATGGAATGCATCTCTAGAAACAATCCAAGTTATTCATTCTTTACATCTTAATATCATTATTCATACTTAATTTTAAATACATGGGGATTTGCCTCTTTGCCTAACTCACAAAGGCTAATGGGTATTCGCCTCTTGCCTTACTTTTAAATTGCGGGTACTCGCCTCCACAACTTTATCATATGATGTGGGTACTCGCCTCCACATCATTCATCATATAATACATGTACTCGCTTCAACATTATTTCATAGGGATCATGGGTATTTGCATCCATGTACATTCAACATCAAAAGAACATAGGGACTCACCTCTAGTTCAATTCTAAGGAATAGGGGAATCGCCTCATATCCATTCATGTGGAGGTCAAGGGTAATCGCCTCTAGCCTCATCAGTTACATAATCTTTTAGTCTAGATTCATTTTACGTGAGTAATCCTTTCAACCTAGAATCATAGAAAGCCTTTCACATTCATTCATTCATTCATAATTAGGGAGAGGGCGAGGTGGCTGAAGAAAAGAGAGGGTGGATGGTGATGGTGGTGGAGATGACGACGGAAATGGTAGCGATGTTGTAAGAAGTTATTGAGGAAGAAAGAAAAAGAAAGAGATTAAAAAGAAGAAGCTAAACAAACTTCTCACACACTGGATATGTGTGGGTTGCACTTTCCATGTCATGACAGCAAAAAGTGTCTAATAGGTATATATATTGAAATATAAAAGTGTTCAATAGGTACACCTCATAATTGAGGTGTCTAAGTGAAATATGCGGACAACTTTAAGTGGCGCCCGATGACTTAAGCCTATAGGCTTTTAGCCATGTATATTTCCTACGAAAGATTTGTTGATGGACAGTTGGACACATTCACAAGACCTAAAAATTATAAATCAAATTACATATAAATAATTTGGAGACACCATATATCATGTAAAAACAAATTAATTATACATATATATCCTTTTGTATTTATGTCTCCTAACTAATAAATATTCTCATTTCTAGTATCTTTAGTTATGTAACTCTTTTTTAATTCTTTTATATTTTATGTTTCTTTATTTATTGTGGAAAAAGAACAAATATATCTCCGAACTTTGAAAAATGGTACGTTTATACCCTCCGTTATACTTTTCGTCCATCTCAACCCTTGTCACCCAATAATCGGCGCACGTTTACCCCTCCCACTAACGGCACCCTCTTTGTGTACAAGAGGTGAAATCCTAATCCACTACCCGGTTGACCAATTATTTTAACCCAAATTCTAAGAACCCGCCCCATAACCCAATAAACCACCTGATTTGTGGGTAAAATATACTCTCTAAAATCTAAAGAAAAGACCCAAATCCTAAATCGCTTTGATTCATTATGCAAAGATTGCTACAATGTCAAGGACAAAGCAGTGCCACAGAGAATGGGCACATAAATGTTTTTTGATTCACCAAGTGAAGTAGTTGAGAAAACCTTGTACATAGATTCTGTAGTTAATGTGCAAATTTCAGCCCCTAACGTTGCTTCTTTGAAACCTAAGAGAATAGTGAACTAACCGGATAAGAATATGAAAAATCTGGTTGAAAACAGAAAATTGCTTGAAAACTTGACTGCCAATGTCTCCTATTCAAGGTTCCAGGCGCTCATATGTTTTAGAGAAAAATAGCAAACAGATTGTTGAAAAGGAGTCTTCCCTTCATTTGATTGAAGCTTCTTCCATTTCCATATCAACACACAAAGGTCCTACTGATCAAGAATATTTGAAACTAAAGCAAAATGTTGATACAATAGCTGGAGCCTTAGAGTCTTCAAAAGTTCATCCTTGTTGAAATTTAGATATAGAAAATGAAGATAACCGAAATGCAAAAGACTCAAAAGATTCTAACATCTTAACAAAGTAGGTTACGTCTGATGAACTAGGCTAGGGTTTGTGAGATGAAAGAAAAGGACTTAGGATTTGGGTCTTTTCTTTAGATTTTAGAAAGTATATTTTACCCACAAATCGGGTGGGCTTATTGGGTTATAGGGTGGGTTCTTAGGATTTGGATTAAAAGAATTGGTCAGTCGGGAAGTGGCTTAGGTTTTCGCCGGGTGTACACAAAGAGGGTGTCGTTAGTAGGAGGGGCGCCAATTATTAGACGGCAAGGCTGAGATGGACGAAAAGTATAACGGAGGGTATAGATGTACCATTTTTCAAAGTTCGAGGGTATATTTGTCCTTTTTCCCTTATTTATTTAAATTTTTTTAATCTTTTATTCTTTATTTCTTTTTACATCATTGATCAAACTTTGATTTATTCCCAATATTTCCTCCTCCTCCTCCTCCTCCTCATCATCATCATTCTTCTCATTTATTTCTTTATTTGTTTATTTTTTTCTCTATTTAATTTTTTTTCTCATTTTTTCTTTATTTTTTTAATGAATTTTTGTTTATTTTTTTCAAATTATTTGATTTTTTGTTTTCTTTTTACACGATAATCTAATTCATACTCATTTTTTCTCCTTTTCCCTTTTTTTCTTTTATTGGTACTTTTTTTTCATTCTTCTCATTTATTTCTTTATTCGTTTATTTTTCTCTATTTCATTTTTTTTATTTTTTTTATGTTTTATGAATTTTTGTTTTTTTTTTTTTCAAATTATTTTACTCTTTATTTTATTTTTATACCATAATCTAATTCATACTCATTTTTTCTCCTTCCCTTTTTTTCTTTATTGGTAGCTTTTTTCATTATTTATTGTTTCTTTTGTTTTTTAATCTCTTTATTTTATGTTCCTTTTTTCTAATAACTATTTTTTATTATTGATTTTTCTTCCTTTTTTATATTTTTTTTCTCAAATCATAATATTCTTTATTTTTCACCATAATTTAATCTCATATTTTTTGTCATTCTATATATTTTTTATTGAAAAAAAATATTAAAGTACACACATTTAGTTACCATATTCTCAATATTTCCCTACCATTTCAGAAAAAAATACAAAAATCCCTAATTTCTCCCCAAAATCAAACGTTCGGATACATTTTTGTTCAAGAACTCCAAACCAGCGTTTCCAACTCCTAAATTCACTCCTTCAATCTCTCCCCATAATCAAATCAGTTATCACATTCATCACAATTTGAATTTCAAATGGTTTCTCTCTCCATTCAACCAATTTCAAAGTTGTCAATAGGTAGTCTCATCTTCTTCAATTTGCTTCTTCACTTTTTTTTATCGTTTTGTCAGATACATTATGGATCCTCCTTCATTTAGTTTTGGGATTACCCAAATAGTTACACCTAACACTAATCGAATCTTTGATTATGAAGATCCCAACTAGGCAGAAAACAGATCTAAAAGGTTACATGATCTTTTAACAATGGCAAATCAAATTTCAAAGAAGGCAAACGCGAAAAAGGATGTACATGCATCATCGAAAGAAAATGTTGCAAAAACACCAAAGAAAAGGGATAAAATGGTTGTCCATACCATATCTCGACCTACACTACCCCGTGTATGTATTTTAGTACATATTTTTTTAAAAAAAAATATGTCTTCCCCTGTTTTTATTTGCTTTAAATTTGATACATTTTTGTTAAAGAAACATTATTATGTATCTTGTTTAAAATTTAAAGTTGTAATGGCGAAGGTAAATATTGAGAAGTTGAAGAAGAAGCATGTAATACCAGATTTGTTGTGAGATGGAGAGCACTGATATTATCCGTGAACAACAATGGAGGACGAGATGAGATGGACATATCAAATGATTTTTTTTCAAAAAATCTATTGATTTTTTTGTTAGTTGATATAAAAATTATAACATAAATGATGAAATTCATCTTTCATATTGTAATGTGTCAGTATTTAAGTGTAATCAGTTAGTATGTCGATCTTCTTTTATCGATTGTTGAATGTGTTTGGTTAGTTAGACAAATAATGATACATTAATGAAAATATAATGTGTTATATTGTAATATATCAATATTTAAGTTTAATTAGTTGATACACTACACCATAATTTTGTTCATTATTTGAGGAGTTGTAATTTTCTAAAATTATTGATACAAAAATAATGTTCAATATTGTATCATTCAAAACATGTATTTTTTCCGTATGCATCAGATATAAAAGTTTGCTAAATTTATCAAATACAAACATAAGATAAATGACAAGTTACTAATTTAACTGTATTCCTTTGTTTGTATCATGTTTAAGGGTTTGACAATTTTTGTATCATGTTCACTTGTGGGTATTTTTGTATCATGTGTGGAAGTGTTGTGAATATGTGAAATTATTGATACAAAAATAATGTTCATTCTATTTAGATTGTATCAGATACATAAAGTTTACTAAAATGTATCAAATACATACATAAGATACATTGCAAGTTACTAATTTAATTGTACTCAATTTATTTTGTATCATGTTTAAGTGTTGGACAATTATTGTATCATGTTCAACTAGTGGGCATTTAGTATCAAATACAAGTATCTATCAGATTGTATAGATCATCAATTGGTATTGAGTATCAGTTACTCTTTTTTATCATTATGTATCAACTAAATATTAAGATACTTTGTAGTTACAATTATGTATCATATAATTGAAAAATTATTCAACATGAACATGAATGTCTTATATATATTCAATGATTCACTTTTCCTTGGAAAAAAAATACAAGTCCTACGGTTGTGACATTCTTGTCCACAACATCCACAACAACTCGTGTATCTCAACTTTTAAAACGGTTGGTTCTGAAATTATTAATACAAAAACAATGTTCAATAGTGTATCATTCAAAACATGTATTTTTTTTGTATGCATCAGATACAAAATTTTGCTAAAATGTAGTAGATACAAACATAAGATAAATGGCAAGTTACTAATTTAATTGTACTCCTTTGTCTATATCATGTTTAAGGGTTGAATAATTTTTGTATTACGTTCAACAGGTGGGCATTTTTGTATCGTGTGTGGAGTTGTTGTAATTATCTGAAATTATTGATACATAAAGAACTGAGATTTATGTATTAATGTATTTGATACATATTCACAACAATGTAGTAATTAGAGTAGTGGGTATGCATATCTATAATATTCTTGCTCTTCAAAATAGCAATTGCGTGTGCACAAGGTATTTCGTCTAGTTGAAATCTCCAACAATTACATATTTTTTGCTCACGTCTAACAATGTATCTTCTCCTAGATTCATAAACTAAAAGAATAAATTCAAACAATGCAACGACCTGCAAACATTAAATAAGTCAATGATACAGTAAATGAAATACCATTTTTTTGGTATTTTCGAAGCAAGATTGATCAAAGTTTTTTAACTGTTCAAGCATTCACAAACATGAAAAGATAGAAAAAACCCTGTTTGAATTCTGGTACAGGCAAATTAGATATGACAAAGAACTTGGTGGCATCTCCACCAATAAGACGTCCATCTCCAATTGTACCAAATTAACAACCTCATCATTCAAAAATCATTTCTTTTTGCTCTTATTTGAACATAAACAGTAAAAAAATTAGCAGAATCAGCAAAATCGAACCATTGTGATAGATATTCTTGTGTTCTTTTGAACATCGATTAATGGGTGATTGTCAGATGTAGCATCAATGTATCTCTCCAGCCATCTTATTTGTTGAGTGACGAATTTGAGATTCAATTAAGCTGTAATGACTGATTTGAGATTCCCAAAAGAAATCGTTTGTCCAACAACTATTTCATCACTATTATATCGTTCATAACTCAAATCGCTCACCCAAATTCCTAAATATCTCAATAAAATCGATATATGCATCATGTATTTTGGATCTTTTATGATTTGGGATAGATGAAGGAGAAGAAAATTTAAATTTTGAATTCTCTTAATTTGTTACGAATTGAAATAGATTGATATCAATCTTTTTTGCGTGATTCATGGGATTGATAATTAATTTTACATTTATATTCCTTTTTAAGCGCAACAGTTAAGCTATTTAATGTATCGAAACTTATGTATCTGACTGAATACAATGTATTCGGATGCTACAATTTTTAAGGGATTTTTGTTAAATAGAAAAGAGTAGGGATAAGATGTAATTTAAATTTTACACTATGAGATTTATGTAAGTTACTATTTTTTATTTCAGTTAATTTTCTTTTCATTTTTTATTTTTGATTCATTTCGTTTGTTTTAGTTTGTAATGATGCTATAACAGTATATATGTACACTTTCATGGTATCATTAATGTATGCTTCAATACTTCAGTGAAACTTTCATGATACAATTGCAATATATCTATATACCATCACAGTATATTTATATATTGTCATGGCATCATTGATGTGTAATTCAATCATTCATAAACACCTCCATGACACCATTATATATTATCATGGTATCATTGAGTATTGTTTCATATAATCAGTAGCACTCCTCAGATCATGTATGATACACTCAGAATATGTGAATATACTATTGTGGGTACACAAATTTTCTTTCTTCATTCATTCACAATACTACTCATTCATTAATGATACAATAACAATATATGCATATATTGTTATGATATAATTAAGATTCCTACATTCATTCATACACAATTAACTCATTCCTCAATGATACCAACACATTATATATATATAATAATAATAATAATAATAATAATAATAATAATAATAATAATAATAATAATAATAATAATAATAATAATAACATAGTATCATTGCCTAAGGAACAGTCGTTCAAGGGAGGAACTCATAATTTATCAATAAAATTATCACAACTATCATATACTGACATGGTATCATTTATTTCATATAATTTGTAGCACTCTTCAGATCATGAATGATACCATCATTATATATGAATATACTATTAAGGGTAGGACTAAGATTTTCTTCATTCACTATTTACAAAACTACTCATTTTTTAGTGATATCATAACAATATATCCATATATTACTATGATATCATTAAGATTTCCTACAACCATTCATGTACAACTAACTTATACCTCAACGATACATCCATATTATATATATATAATAACACAACATCATCTACTAATGAACAGTCCTTCAAGGGAGAGACTCATAGTTTCTCAACTATATCATCACAACATATCATATACTCACATGGCATCATTAAGGATCATTTCATATAATCAATGAAACTCTTTAAATTATGTATGATACCATCACAACATATTTATATATTGTCATGGTTCATTGAGGTTTACTTCAGTCCTTCGATGAGACCTTCATGATACTATGACAATATATCTATATAATGTCATGGTATCATTGAGGATTACTTCAGTTTTTCAATGAGACTTTCATGATATCATCACAATATATCTATTTACTATCTTGGTATTATTCATGAGGAGTGCTTCAGTCATATTGTGAGACATTAATGATGTTGTTGCATTATAGTTACATATATACGTTTATGGTATCATTGGGGTTTACTTAAGTCCTTAATGATACAAGTCATAATATATCTATATATTGCCCTAGTATCATAAAGGTTTGGTCAAGTCCTTTAATGAGACATTCTTTAGTCATGATTAATTATTTATTATTGTGATTTTTTTAATTATTAGTCTTAAATAATTAAATAATAACATTTTTTATACTTTCTATCTTTAATAATATAAAAATCAAAAAATATATATGTTTCATTAATTTAATTTTTATAAACAAGCTAGTCCACTTAGATATTTTTCTTATTTATTTATTATTGTAGTTCAGTTATTTTATTTTTATTAATATGAAATAGTTAGATAATATTTTAAATTTTTATATTTATTTTATTTTGTTAAAACGGTAAAAAAAATTAAAAAGAAGATAAACTAACAATAAAGAAAAAAAGAAAACAAAAGAAGAAAGAAAGAGTAATAAAAATGTCACCAAATTGTATCTCTAATAAATGATAAAATGAAAATAGAAATAATAATAATAATTGAGAAAAGAATAAAAGATAAAAAAATAAAAACAATAAATGAGAAAAAAGAAAAAAAAGTAATTAAAAAAGAAATTTATTTATTTTCTTGAAAAGATAAAAAAAGAAAAACAATAAATGAGAAAAAAGAAAAAAAAGTAATTAAAAAAGAAATTTATTTATTTTCTTGAAAAGATAAAAATATAAAAAGAGAGAAAAAAAGAAAAATAAAACAAAGTAATTTTTTTTTAAAAAAGAAAGAAATAATAAAAATATTAGTAAATTGTATCTCTAATAAATGATAATATGCAAAAAAAATAAAAAATAGAAGAGAAAAGAAAAAAAGCGAAAAGAAAAAAACGCAATTTATTTTATTTTCTTAAAAAAGTAAAAATATAGAAAGAGAAAAAAAAATTAAAAATAAGATAAACTAGCAAGAAAAAGAAGAAAGATATAATTAAAATATTACCAAATGGTATCTCTAATAAAGGATAAAATAAAAAGGAAAAACATAATAAATGAAAAAATAATAAAATAGAAAGTAAAAATAATAAATGATAAAGTATATACAAGTAACTAATGATAGAATATATATATATATATATATATATATATAAATGAGGATTCTAGACCCGCCTACTTGGCACCCTTAGATTCATGAATTTATTTTAATGCTTTTCTTTGTATTTGTTGATTTTTTACCCCTATATTACTTTTACCTATAAACCCATCTTTCAACTCTTCTGTCCTTTCAGACTGTTGTCTCCCTTCGTTTGTGTCTCTTCAGGAACTACCTATAAAAACTAAGCAAATCATACTAGTTGTTGTATCTTTTTTTTTCGTGACAAATTTCATCCCTAATTTCTTTGATACTTCACCAATTCCTTCGAAGTCTACTTTGGATCTTCACAAAAAAAAAAAAATCAGAATTTACTTGTAGTGTTTTCCTCCATTCAACATGTCAAAAGAAAAACTATTTCAATTGCTCAATTCTAAAACAACTGATCGCAACTATGATAATTTTTTGATTTGTACCTACTTCTTTTTAAGGGCTTTTTCCTTCTGTCATCACTTTGTCCAACAACTTAAGTTTGTGTTTTATTCAATAATTTGTAAAAAATTAGTTTTTACGAATTTGTATTGAATTACTTTTGTGTTTTTGGTTTAAATATACTTGATGGAATCAAAATTGAAGAAGAGACAACAAAGAGAGAATAAGTTCCGCCACAACTTGATAAGTACTTGTACCTATTAATATATTTTAGGAAAAATTAGCTAACTAGTCAAAATCCCTAACATAATTATTAATACATCTACATTTTAAAATAATTATTAAAATTCACAATATGTCAATATTTTAGCAAATATAGTGTATCCTAATTTAATTCATTACCTTCGTTTTATTTCTCAACTTGGGCCCACGTTTGGCTTAATTTCACTACATTACCGGTGAAAAAGAATAAAAAGTCTCCATTACCCACTTTTTTCTCTCTCAATTTTTTACCCACATTCTCTTCTCTCTCTCCCACAATTTTTAAGCATATTCCCTCAACTCAATTAACTTAAACATTTCCTTGTTTAAATCGAATTTCCTTCATTTTTATAAGAAATCTCAAAAATCATTCAATAGATTTTCAACCTTTAGTACATGTAAATACAATATTTAGGTATATTGGGTATTTCTGTGTTTTGGTATAAAATCGTGATTTCCACAGTAAGTGGAATCGACACAGTTGTTTTGTACAACCCGAAGATTTTTGAAAAAGTCGGGGATCAAGTTTGATCACGTCAGGTTGCTCTGCATCGTCATTGTCATAGTCGTCAAAACTTTATTTATTCTAGTAGCTATTCTCAGCAGATCCGATCGACGACTGTTGCTTCCAACCAGTGTCGACGGAATGGTGGTGTTGTTGGTGCTTCCGGCCACCACCTCACAATCATCGATGTCACGCCCAGAGCCTACACCCTAGACGTGGCAGGCATTCGAGAACCATTGCTGGCCCCAAACGAACCTTTGGCCTGACTCAACTCTCAGCGGAAGACTTACTCAACAATAGATGAACTCAAACTAAACTTTACTCAATGTTTTTAAAAGAAATAACTCATAATATGTTAGAACATTCACTGGCAAAAGAAGACAACTCAAGTCTTAAAACATTAACAAATATAAATGAAAAAACTCCTCAACTACTATTGTCTATCTATGAAGCCTCTAAATGACAAAGATAGAAGTAAGGACAAGACCCCCGACATCCTAACAAAGGTGAAAAGTAAATGGAATCCTCCGGAAGAAAATAGGCTCACCAAAGCTAACTCGAACTGCAACTGGTATCAACGAAGCGCCTATTGATGACCCTGGTTACCTGTATCTGCATCATGAAAGATGCAGGCCGAATGACGTCAGTACATGGAATGTACGAGCATGCAAGACGAATTCTAAAGCATAGACATAAGCTTGACCTGATAGAAAGAAAGAACATACTTACCTCATCCCAACTCAACTCAATTCAAATATACTCAAGGATACACAAACTCAGAAGTACTCAACTCAGTTCAATATAAAAGCAACAATAAAAATGTATTACAAAAAAACTTTTAAACAGTAAATAATAACTCAATGTATTTAAGAATACAAAAATAACTCTTTTACTCATATTTGGGAGATTCTCTAACCGACAACCATCATTATGAGCCATTTGATGATACAATGTCTCACCCACGTTGCCAGAACTGTCCTATACCTTGCCGGAGTATAAGAAATCCTCAACTAAGTGGATTCACTAAGCTATGCTTAAAAAGCAATAAGGAATCATCTAAAAAGTATGATCGTTCCTACCCACGTTGGCTACATGGTTTATGAGGACTTTGAGTTGTTTGAACTCGTCCCCATATCGGTGCTCAATACTACTCCCAATAATATAACTCAACTCATAAGTTTAAAACATTTCCTCATCCTCAAACTTTGAGATTATTACTCAAAAGATTCTCTTAAAAGAGATTATACTCAAAAACTCCTCATGAACTCATTTGGAAATCGATGTTTCCTCTCATTTTAAATGAAAACAAAACATTTACTCTTGGGAATACTTAGTTCCCATATATTCATTTTGAAAAATGAAATTCAACTCTACTCATCCTCATACTCAAGTACTCAAGTCTTAAAATAAATTTTAAAAATTTGTAAAAGACTTCTCAAAATGACTCGAAAGACTCTCTCAAACTTGACTCTTAACTCTATCTTGAATTTGAATTATGAATTCAAGAGTTATGATTTATGATATGAAGGGTTTCATGATTATTAAATGGAGTTTAGATTGTTGATAATAAGAAATGAGCGAAGACACTGACTGGAGACCAAAGGCGCGACGTGGTGAAGAATTAAATTATTTGGTCGTGAAATAATTTTTGAAACTATGGAGTCCACGTTCTCTTCGTGATGAGGAGAGAGAGGAAATTTTTTTGGGACTGGAATTTGAAGCATGTCCGCGACGCGGACCTAGACGCTTATTTTTTCCTGATCTTTTCTTCCTCTCCCAAACTCGATTCAACTCATACCCACTACAATTCTAAGGTCAAAACTCTGGAATTCTTATAACCCAGAACAATCTCAGCGAAACCCACACAAGAACTATCACTTTATTCAACTCATTCGCTAGCCCTCTCCTCAAGAACTCAAAACAACACTCCATTACTAATTTAATTCAAGAGCCTTTCAAGAACTCAATAATTAAACATCAAGAATGAATTCATGGGTAAATGATTACGTAATTGGCGTGAGGGCGAACAAATCCAACACTATGGAAGCTTACATATCTTAATTTGGCGAAACAAATCCTCGATTCCGCTTGAACTCTTCCTTGTTTCCTCCGCTTAATAGAGATTTCAAGAAACTAATTCAAGAATCTCAAGAAAGGTTTTCTTGATCGTTTACCTTCAAGCTAGGGTTTCAAGGCTTTTAATCAAGTTCATCTTCAAGATTATTCAAGAACCTTGTTCTTTCAAGTATGTAAGGCTATCATAGTGTTGGACTAGTTCATCCTCACGCCCTACATCTACTTTTGGATTAGTAAAAGAGTAATCTGGGATACATTCCCTAGACTTGAGTATTCTTGAGATAAGTTGATTTTGAGTTCTTGAGTTCATGTTTCTTTTAAAAGTTCTATTCCTAATTATCGAATTGCTATATTGTTATTGAGATCCTTCATATCAAGAACCATAACTCTTGAATTCATAATTCAAATTCAATAAAGAGTTAAGAGTAAAGTTCAAGAAAGTCTTTGAGTTCAATTGTGAATCCTTTGAGATCAACTATCAATTTGAACCAAGTTTTGAGGTAGTAAGTATAAGAATGAGAAGATTCGTATACATGATTTCAATATTGTTATATAGACCCTCGAGTCGAGTCATTCTGCCCATAAATTCTGCATGAACTTCGTAAACTAAGCATCTTTGAGAGTACTAGTATCTTCAAGTCTAAGTCTGGAGTATTGAGTTCCTAATCCCTTTTGAGATGTTATTCCTAATCATGGGACTACTACATGTTACCCATGAATCCCTTGAGTTGGGTTGTTCATGACCATAATTAGGCATGAACCCTATGAGTCGAGCAGTCTAGATATGAGTAGTATCATTGAGTCTTGAGTTCTGAGTATTGAGGTTCTTTATTTCTATTAAGATCCCTAAGTTGAGTCGTTCATGTTCAATAATTCCACATGAACCCTATGATTTGAGTTATAAATTTTAAAAAGCTATTTAAAGCTAACACTTGAGTTCTTAAACTGAGTTTTGAGAAAGTAAAGATGAGTTTTGAGAAAAAGAGTTTTCTAAAACATGATTAGTATGACAATCGAGTATTCCATCAATGTTAAAGCAATATGACTTCCCGACATCAATGATCATATTTTAATATGATTTTGAATTTTTTTTGAGAAAAAGCAGAGTTGAGTTCATTTTCTTTAAAATGATATATGGGAACTAAGTATTCCCAAGAGTAAATGTTTTCACATTTAAAAGAGAAAGAAACTGGGATTTCCAAAAGAGTTTTGAGTAGTTTGAGTAGCATCTCTTTTTAGAGAAAGATTTTGAGTAATATTATCAAACCACAGAAAGAGTTATGTTTTTAAACATATGAGCTAATTATGTTTTGGGAGTAGTATTGAGCATCGATATGGGGATGAGTTTGAGTTCAGATAATTCAAAGTCTACATAAACCGTGTAGCCAACATGGGTAGAAAAGGGTCATACTTTTTAGATAATTCCTTAATGCTTTTAGCATAAAATAGTGGTTCTACTTAGTAGTAGTAGGTTCTATACCCCTGGAAAGGTATAGGACGGCACTGGCATTGTGCGACAAGACGTTGTATCATCACATAACTCATAGTAATGGTTGTCAATTAGAGAAACTCCAACAAAGATATTTTATATTCTTATATACACAGAGTTATATTTTATTTTTATATACACTGAGTTGTTATTGTATTCTTCAATACAAAATGAGTTGCTTTCTACTGTTTTAAAAGTTTTCCATATATGGCATATGTATTGTTGCTTTATATTGAGTTGAGTATCCAGAGTCGAGTATCTTATCATTGAGTTGAGCCTTATTTCACTGAGTTGAATATCTTATCATTGAGTTGAGCCTTATTTCACTGAGTTGAATATCTTCATTGAGTTGAACTATGTTTCTTTGAGTTGAGTTGAGTGAGTTGAGAAGAGGTAAGTGTGTTTCCTTTTTTATCAAGTTCAAGCTTATGTTTATGCTTTAGAATTCCCCTTACATGCTCGTATACGTACTGAGCCATTTGGCCTGCATCATTTCATGATGAAGATACATGTATTCAGGGTCATCAACATGAGTTTCGTTGATACCACATGGAGTTCGAGTTAGCTATGGTGAGCCTCCTTGCTCCCGGAGGGTTCCACTTATACTTTCATTTATATCAGTTGTTAGGATGTCGTGGGTCTTGTCCCAACTTCCATCTTTGTCAATTAAATGCTTCATAGATAGACAATAGAGTTTGAGAAGTATGTTTCATTTATTTTGTTAAATGTTTTAAAGACTTGAGTTGCCTATTTCTGGCGAGTTGAATATACTATTTTATTCTGAGTTAATCTTTTCAGTTAAAGATTTTGTAATTCAGTTTAATGAATATTATTTTGTTTTAAGCTTTGTATGCTTGAGTTAGTCTTCTGCTTGTAGTCATCCAGGATGAGGGTTTTCTTGGGGACCAACAATGGTTCTCGAGTACTGGCCACGTCCAGGGTGTAGACTCGGGTCATGACAGAACCCAAACCTTTCTGAAAAGATTTCCAAAATTGTGCGGTGAATTGCACACCTCTATCCGAAATGATAGACACTAGAGCTCCATGAAGTCTGACTATATCTTGAATATATAATGTGGCATAATCCTCTGCTGCATAGGTAGTCTTTACCAACAAAAAATGGGCAGATTTAGTCATCCAATCTACAATTACCCAAATAGAATCATTTTTCTTGCGAGACCGCGGCAAACCAGTGATAAAGTCCATATTGATCATCTCCCACTTCCATTCCAGAAGATCTATGTTCTGAGCCATACCATCGGGCCTCTGGTGCTTTACCTTGACTTGTTGACAATTCGGGCACTTAGCAACGAACTCTGCAATACACTTCTTCATGCTACTCCATGAATATACTTCTCTCAAGTCATGATACATCTTTGTGGAACTCGAATGGATAGAATATCTAGAGCTATGAGCTTCCTCCATGATCCTCTCTTGGAGTTCATCCACCTTTGGTACACACAGTCTACCTTGATATCTCAATACACCATCTCCCTCTTGTTCAAAAGCCATCACTTTCTGCTTATGAACATGTGCCTTCAATTCAAACAAAACAGGGTCCTGGTCTTGTTTCTCTTTCACTCCCGACACTAGTGATGATTCAGCCCCATTCATCTCCACTACTCCTCCTTCATTAGAATCCATTAACCGGACTCCCAATCGTACAAGTCTGTGCACATCCTTGGCTAACTCTTTCTTACCTTCCTCCGCATGGGCAGTACTACCCATTTATAACCGGCTCAAAGCATCAACCACAACGTTAGCCTTACCTGGGTGATAGAGAATACTCATGTCATAATCCTTGAGTAACTCCAACCACCTCCTCTATCTGAGATTAAGCTCTTTGCGACTGAATACATATTGAATACTCTTGTGATCGGTGAACACATCAACATGTACACCATAATGATAGTGATGCCATATTTTCAAAGAAAATACTACAGCAACCAACGATCATGGGTTGGGTAATTCTTTTCATGAATCTTACGCAGTCTGGAGGCATAAGCTATAACCTTGTTATTTTGCATCAATACACAATCCAGTCCAACTCTGGACACATCACAATACATAACAAAACCTTGTGTACCCTCTAGTAAGGTCAACACTTGGGGCAGTAGTCAACCATGTTTTCAATTCCTGAAAGCTTTTCTCATAAGCTTTAGACCATTTAAACTTTGTTGTCTTCTGAGTAACCTTTGTCAAAGGGACGATATAGATGAGAGCCTCTCGACAAACCTTCTATAATACTCATCCAACCCTAAGAAACTCCTAATATTAGTTATAGATATGGGTCTGGGCCAGTTCCGTACTGCCTCAATCTTCTGAGTGTCAACTCAAATCCCATCACCAGAAACAATGTGGCCTAAGAAGGCCACAGACTCAAGCCAAAATTTACACTTAGAGAATTTAGCATACAACTCTCTATCCTTGAGAATTTGAAGAACTACTTTGAGATGACTAGCATGATCCTCCCCATTCTTTGAATAAATCAAAATGTCATCAATGAATACGATAACAAACATGTCAAGATAAGGCTTAAACACCATGTTCATAAGGTCCATGAACGATGCAGGAGCATTAGTCAAGCCAAAAGAAATAACTAGAAACTCATAATGACCATAGCGGAATGTGAGACCCCGTGGTTCTTTCGCATAGTATGCGTATTATTGCATGAGTGTATAAGATTTATTTGACTTGGTGTATCATCTCAGGAGAATAAGGTTGCAAAGTGGAGGTAAAAAAAAATCAAAGAATTAGACTAACGTTATGGGTCAAGGATTCCCTTAAACAAGTTCGAGTTAAAGAACGTCTATTCTAACACCCCGCCAGTTCAGAACGCTTAAGTTAACCGGTACCTTTGGGGATAAGACAAAGAGTGTCGTATATGCTAATAGGGATGCTTTATAAGGTGATATAGTCGCCCAATGATCGTAATTTAAGTTTTGAAGTCAAGCAAGTTGAGAAATAAAAAGTTGGCAAAAGTTAGAGTAAGTTTCTTTGATAAAGTTTCTGAAAATTGGGTTAAATGTCTCAGAGCTTTTTTCCCAATCTACAAAGCTTTACAAGAACCCCAATATATGAAATTGATGATCTACGAGTCAACTTTCCAACGCACTAAATCATTTGTCCATACGACTTCAAATTTGAGAGATATTTAGATTTTAGTGAGACTGCACAAGCAGGCACGTGAAGGTGGGTCCCTCGCCCCTATGTCGGTTTAGCTCTATAAGATTTGGTTTCCCTTCGTTCTAACTCATTTTTTTAGACCCAAAAAAAGAAGGAAGCAGTCCTAAATCCTCTCTAAAGGTTCCCCTATCATATAAGCAAATATCTACAAGATTTTGAATGTGGTTTCACCCTCGGAATGTTCATAGAGATTATGTTACTTCTTTCCTCCTCGTTGGTTGTGATTTAAAGGATTCTTCATGGCGAAGGAGTCTCGTTTTTAGGTGGTGTTGCTGCTATTTGGAGGTAATAATTCTCACCCTTCATTTTATTGAGTGATTCCAAGTTATAGCTATGCTATATAAGCAAGAACACGAATAGACGGCTGGAAAATTGTATTTTGATAGTTATGTGATGTTGGGCTGTTTTGAAGTATTTTCTGATATTGTTGCTGCTGGAATATTTTTGGAAATGCTTTGTATGTGTGTGGTTCTTGTTGATATGAGTCTGGAAGAGAAGAAGAAGTATGAATGGATATTTAATTGTAACATAAATTAGTGTAACGTTGGTTCTATTATTGTATTGCAATTTTCAAATTGTTTCTTCTTGGTTCAACGTCTTGCGTTTAAGGAGACGGTTTGTTATTGACAAGACATGTTAATGTACTGCAAGCTCCATCAAGTTTAAGTTTAGGTTTTTTCCTTTTAAGCTCTTATTGCATATGAAGAGAAAGACATGACTCCAAATGTAATTATTGGACGAACATATAGGATGATTATTGGAAACGGCGAGTTCAAGTTATTATGGTTATATTGAACAATTATAGGACTGTATTATACATATTTTTTTAAGGCTTTAATGGTTTGAAGACATGTGGTTAGGATTTGGTTATGGTTATTTTGGGTTGGAAAAGAGGAGTGTGGCGATACGCCGAGTTTTAATTGTTGTGCAGGCATACTTTATTTGGTTGTTGTTGACAATTGTGTAGGCCTTAACTTGTTAATAGCTGCTGCAAAAATGTATGTTACGTCATTAATTTGGGGTTGTAATTTGGAGAAGAAAAGGTAATGAAGCATGCATTTAAAAAAGGTCTGGCGAGCTAATTACTCTGCTTGTAGGATCTAAATTGCTACTTTGACCCTGCCGTGTTAATAATCTGCCGGTAATGGTTGTGTGACATGATTTTCTGTAGATTACATACGGTGACATGATTTTCTGTAGATTACATAATATAAGGAAAGGGTACAATCCATATTGATACAACAAGACCCAAAATCGAGGTATGTTAAGGCTAAGCATTGTACTTCCTTTGAGCACGAATTTTGGAATCCTAAATCGTCAAATATTGTTTTACTACTCTATTACTAGAAAGACCTTTGGTGAAAGGCATTGATATTGCATCTGGTGTATTTTTGTGACTCTATTATGTTGCTATTCCACTAGTTCGGTTAGATAGGGTATTGGCGTCTTTATGTCATTTTGTTGATTCTCTTGACTATAGGTCCATGTGTACAAATTCTTATTCTTCTTTAGGTGTAGTAACTTAAAAATATTAGAGATGAACAATATGAATTTGAAATCAGTCCTCCTTCCTCGCTAATTTATATTTTTGAAAACTTTAAAATAAAACTCGATCTCCAAAACTCTTAAATATAAATCATAGGTTTAAACTACTAAAGTACGGTGTTTTTCTGAAATACTTTCTTTTACAAACCACTAAGGAAACATATATAGATACTAAGTGAGGAACTTTAATCTCTTTATGAACATCCTCAAGGATTAAGTTGCCTTTCTAAATCCAAGTTAAGTGTTCCAGTTTAATCTACAAACATATAAGTTTCACAAGATATTTACATGTGATACGAAAGTGATTACGAGATTATGAGGACAATAGTACCAATGATCCAAGATTGGCAACATGATTCAGGTAACAAATGCATTACAGATCCATGACATTACATGCTATGCATTCTACTTCCGAGCTATAATCGGAAGGTATGGGGCCTATTGCTTATATTTATACGTATGAGACACAGATGGCCACATGTTGGCGAATATGAACCTGGTTCGCTACCGGAAGGCACCACCATTGTTAGCACTTGGTTGGGTATGACATGCATTTGCATCTATATATATATATATATTCACGACATACGATTATGCGAGCAAACCATAAATATTTAATCTATATAAGGTTTGATGTCAGCCATGGCGGCTACCAGAGTTTCTGTTTCAGGTGGTATCTTTATTTCCCTTTTTACAGTAACTATTTATTATTCTATTTTATGCCTTACATACCAGTACATTTTTATTCATACTGACGTCCCGTTGCCTGGGACACATTTTTGTTTCATGCGTACATGTCCAGGTAGGGATTCTGATTAACCCCTCTGCTAGGATTCGGGGTGCAGCTGTGAGATGGTAAGCTCCACTTCTTCCCGGAGCTTTCATAGGATGTTACTTTTATTGTACAGTTTGGGTATAATCGGGGCCTTGTCCCGACCAGTGCTTATGTCACTCATAGAGGCTATTGTGGACACAGTATTCTGGATTTCTTTCTGCAGCTTCCAGTTTCCAGCCACATAGGCTTGGCATGTATAAATATGTATGTATGTGTGTATATCTTCATTGTAGCCTTGTCGGCTAGCTAGTAACTTATTATCTTTGGCTTGTATACCTTCGTCTATATTACTTATCGATATTCATGTTATGACCTTAAGGGTCCAGTCATAGTATTTTAGATGTTATGCTGCCTGACCTTCTAAGCCCTCAGTTGAGTCAGTTGGTATGTTTATGTGGCTAACTCGATTGCTTAAGGTATCGAGTGCCAGTCATGCCTTCTCTAGTTTGCCGCGTGACACGGAACCTGAAAGCTGTCTTTGGGATATCACTCTCTCTTACTCTCAACTAACAATAGCCAGATCTAAGGTCTATCTTAGAAAAGTAAGTGGCACCCTGAAGTTGATTGAAAAGATCATCAATCCTCAGAAGGGGATACTTATTCTTTATGGTAACCTTGTTTATTGGCGGTAAGAAATACACATCCTAAGAGAACCATCCTTCTTCCTCACAAATCAGATCGGAGCACCCCAAGGTAAGACACTTGGTTGAATGAAACCTGTATCAATAAGGTCTTTTAATTCTTTCAACTCAACGGGAGCCATTCTATATGGTGGAACAGAAATAGGTCGAGTATCAGGAAGAATATCTATATCGAAGTTTATTTCTCTCTCAAGAGGGACTCCGGGAAAATCATCTGGAAAGACCTCTAAAAACTCACTCACAACTAGAACTGACTGAATAGGCGGTGTCTCAACACTGGAGTCATTAACTCAGACTAAGTGATAGATGCACCCGTCGGAAGCTAACTTTTTCGCCTTAAGGTACGAAATAAAACGACCCTTAGACACTGTTGAACTACTCCTCCACTCAATAACTAGCTCATCAGGAAACTGGAACTTAACCACTTGAGTCCTACAATCAACTGAGGCATAACAAGCATGAAGCTAATCCATGCTTAGAATAACATCAAAGTCCACCATATCTAACTCAACTAAGTCAGCCATGGTGTCCTTGTGATTGAGAGAAACTGTACAAGTCACGATAAACTCTCTCAGCTAGATAGACTCACCAACTGATGTGGAAACACTGAAGGGCTCAAGAAGTTGTTCGGGAATAATATCAAAACTCATAGCAATATATGGAGTCACAAAAGATAGACCTAGATCAAACAATGCATATACATCAAAAGTAAGACTTTGATCACACTAGCGACAACTTCTGGTGAATTCTCCTGCTCTTTTTGACTGGTAATAACATACAAACAGTTTGCTCCCGTGAAGTAGCTCCTCTAGGTACAACTCTATCTGGCGGAGCCTCTGAAAAAGATTGAGCTCTATTGCCCCCCATTACCACATCTCTGTCTGTTCTTTGGGCACTATCTCATGAAGTGACCTGCTTGACCACACTTGAAGCAACCAGTGAAGCCATCGCAACACGCTCCTGTGTAACACTCCAAAATCTCATAGGCTAAGATAGAGCTTGACGTTAGGATTAGAGCCTTGAACGTACCTCCCCGTACCATACAATCTATGTTTTCATGTTAGAACGTCAAGGTTCAAACCCCAAGGACTAACCATGGGTCCTTGAGGAATGCACAAAAATGTGCCAAAGCAGTGACCCACGAGGGGTCACTCATGCCCCGTAGGCCCCCCCACGCCTCGTGGGTGAGGGGCCATAGATGCAAGCGGCAAGATTAGGTCTCAGACCCGACCCACGCTTCACCAGCACGGGTCTTGGGTCTAACCACGGTCCGTAGGTGAGGGGGTCGTGGGTGATGCCTGGAAGCGGTTATGGTGAGTTAGTTGAGGGGTACTTTGGGGATTTCCCATTTTAAGTAGGATTAAGTGACATTGTTTTGTACATTATTAGAACACCTATATAAGTTTTTTAAGTCACTAAACTAAATCATCTTTCTCATAATTCCAAATCTCAAAAGAAAGACCCAAACCCTCTCCAAAATCCTATCTCTAGAACTCCAAGGTAGAAGAAGAAGAAGAAAGTGAAAGCTAGGGTTGAAGGATCAAGTTGTTCTCCTCAAATTCGTGGTAATTCTTCATCAAGGTATGGTAGCTCTTCATCCATGGATAGAATTCATCCATGGAGTCCCTTCAAAACCCCTAATTTCAAAACTAGAAATCCCAAAGTTAGGATTTTACTTCAATGTCATGGGTTCCTTTCAAAAATGTTTCTAATGATTGATTTATGATATATTATTTATTAATTGATGATTTCCTATGGTTTTTATGTTGAATTCTTCCCAAGAATCCATGAAACCCCCATATTACTCAATTATGATCTTGTGATGTAGGTTGTTGATTATAGAAGTATGTGAAGAGATCATGCTTGTAGTAGTTGAATTAATTGAATCATGTTATTATCCATGTATAATGTAATAATTATAGATGTGTTGATTGAATTTGATCCATGGTCCTTGATGGGTAAAGCATGAGAATTAAACATGATTATAAGATTTATGCATGTGCTTTAAGAACACTTTGAGAATGAAGTTTCTATGATTATGACGTAATTGTGGTATTGTTGAAAGGTCATTCTTACCTATACCCTTACACATGACTGCGAATAAAATGTCCATGATTATGATAATGATGTTATTGATTGAAAGGTTATTCTCAATTGTACACTTGTGAATGATGATCACATGTTGTGAAAGGTTTTCTCATAATATGATGATTCTAAGGTTGAAAGGCTATTCTTACCTCTTGAATCTATGAGCTATGTTATGAATTGTGTTGGATTGAGTGTTAAGGCATTTTTCCATAAATATGAACCTAAGTCAAGACTTAATATGAACTTAATGGGAATTATGCTTAGCACCGAGTGGATATTGAATATGAGATGAAAGCTTTTACGCCAGTTGAGTTTGGCTTTCCAAATGGGTTCCTTCTACGTCAGTTGAGTCCAGGTTCCCAAAACATGTATCTCATGAGATGGAAACCTTCTACCACAGTCGAGTTCGGGTTTCTAGTAGCAATCTCCATATCCCATAACTATATGCCCCCATAGGTCTTCAGCTAGTGGATCCATCTAAAAGCTAACAAACCATGGTTTTAACTTAGGGAAGTAGGACAACCCTTTTCGGTGTGGGCTACACCGGACCCCATGTTAATCTCACATGGTCTATGTCGATTAAGGCTTATTCCCACCAAGATGAAATATGAACAAGAACGTGTATTATGAACTATGATTACTCAAGGAGTTTTACTTAGCATGGGTGGGATTATGGGATCTTATTCATGCATTGCATAAGTATGCTTTGAGGGTATTTATGGTAGGTTTCCACTATGTCATGATTATCTATATGTTGAATATGCTTATGACTTGTGTTTCTACACTAATGTTCATGATGATTCTTAAACTTGGTAAAGTGCATGGTTTCAACTAAAATGGCTCTTTTTTTCATGTTTTCAAGTGTTTTATGCATGACTATCATACTTAGTGCATTTTTGTACTAACCCATATTTTCTACATTTTTCTATAAGTTTAGGGTCCGGTTCTTGAGGTGATCTCTTTTTTGGTCAAAGTTTGGATCGACTAATCTCCCTGCTTTTGGTGAGTCCTCATGGTTCGAGGACGGGTGATGCTTTTATAGTTTCTCTTCCTTGTATTTAACTTCCAAATTATGTTGTAAGGGTTGTGACCCTATTTTATTTCTTGATTGTAATAGACGGCTAATTGAGATAAATCTAGACTTCCGCTTTCCTTTATGAAAATTTTGGACTTGAGAAATGCATTTTAACTCTTTATTGTTCTATGCTTATGTTATGATATGCTAAGGGGCTTACATGGTACCTTTAGGGGTTCTATGTGCCTTGTCACATCTAGGGTGTACCCCTGGGTCATGACATCCTAGGTGGTTTCTACCACACTTAGCACATGCATAAGTCTAATTACCTCATTGTGCCACACTACCTTGAGATTGTACAGGTCTAGCTCTGAAGTTCTGAGAATTCTGATTCTTAAACTCACATTTGTTCCTTGGTACAGGTGCACTAGCAGATGATGGAGTAGTTCCATTTGGCTTTTGTTGAAAAGATGACCGGTTCGCATTCCTCTTCTACTATCCGAACTCAATACCTTTTGTCTTAGGCTTCTTGTTTCGGAACTCCCCTCTATCTCTCAGCTTATCTTCCTCAACCTGTTGCACATGGATCATAAGCCTTGCTATTTCCATGTCCCCTATCAACATCGTAGACTTACCGTCTTTGCTTGATAAACGAGACAACCTAGACACAAACAAGCTCATCCTACTCTTCTTATTAGAAACCATCTCCGGAGCATAATAGGAAAGTTGAGTGAACTTGAGGCTATACTCATGCACACTTATGGATTCCTGCTTCAAGTTAAGGAATTCTCTTACCTTCACCTCTCTCAGCTCACGGGGAAAGAAACGCCCTAAGAAGGCCTCTTTGAACACAGCCCAACTCACAATTGGTATTCCCTCAGTTCTACTATTCTTCTATTGGTCGTACCAGACACTAGCAACACCCTTAAGTTGGTATGCAGCTAGTCCTACACACTCAGCATCTGCAACATGCATCATCTCAAATACCTTTTGCAACTCTTCCACAAAGTTTTTCGGATCCTCAGTGACACTTGAACCGGTGAAGTTTGGAGGATTCATCCTTAATAATTCACGGATCCTGGATGTATTAGCCACATCTTGTCGATTCCATCTTTTTTTACCATCTTGATTGGCCACAACTTGACTCAATATCCGAATAGCATCCCAAAACTCATTATTAGTGACCTCTTTTTGGGGTTGCACTTTTGGTGCATTGGGGACCCCTTGATCCAGAGGATCAACATTCCTTCTAGTAGGACTACTTCAAACATCTCTTTGTAGAGGCATGATCTTAAAGGTATGCACAAGCAGGAATTAGAAATAAATTTTATAGAGTTGAACGCTATCTCACGAAAAGATTACGAAAAAAGTGACATAATTCCTAAATGTCGCAGCCTCCTAATTATAGATGTGGTGCGCTTCATGATGAGTCAGAGATTTCGGCTCATTTAGGGTTGTGTTTTGATAGTATAAAGTGTCCTCAAAGGCCTTATTTATGCTCTAAATTGGTGTTGAAGCGTTAATTTGAAACTATGAACGTTAAGGAGCAAGACAAGGGCATGATTGGGAAAAAAAGGAGCAAAAAAAGCTGAAGAAGTGATGAAAAGCAATCATGGTGATCGACAAGACCACTCGGCGGACCGCCAAGTGGCACAGTAATCCACCCAAAGTTCCAGCATACCAACCCTGAGGATGAGAGAAATTAGGCGAGGCACATACCCGTTCGGCGATACATCGACTGGATCAGCGAAGAGTGTTACAGAACGCACCATGAAGATACAAGCAGATTGGCGATCCAAAAGAGCAAAGGGAGAAACACGGAACCCATCAACGACCCCGACTTAGATCTCCTAAATCTACAGTGCTTAATTAGATGAAAGATAAAACTCGAAGGCGATAGATAGGGGTATTGGCGAGTCGCCAATCAGTCGGCTAAGCCCGACTTTCCTCGCCGATTTGCCCGAAACTGCCACACTTTGGATCAGTATAAATTGATATTTTAAAGAGAAAAGGTATCGAAACATTGAAAGAACTAAGATTTGAGAACAAAAACAATGTTCTTGTTAGTTAGAAGCAATATTCAAATAGGCTTCGAGTTGGGTGTGTAATTGAAGCACGATTTATTCATTTTAAGCTCTTGGAAATCAATACCCAGCTATGGAGTCTCTAGTAGGTATGAATTTTCACTTTTTATTATGATTAGCTAAAACCCCATTCTTGGGGGTTTGACGATGTGATTAAATGCTTAATTTAGCTAAGTGGGTGTTAGAAATTGTTGATTGTATTGTTAATTAGGAGTGGGTCTGATTTATTGTTGTGTTAAATTGGTGTGTTGAATGTTTATTTCAATATGGTTTAGTGTTTTATGCTTGCTTTAGAGAGGAGTGTAAAACCAAGGCAATAAATTAACATTCGTAGAGATTGGGCTATAATGGGTTCAGCTCGAGAGAGTGAATCTAAGTCCCGTTCTACTTATCTAGCTCGAGAGAGTAGATGTAGTGAGGTGGGGGGCTGGTTTTTGCATTTAGCCGGTTGAGGTTCGAGAGAACTCAATTGTAACGAGGTAGTTGTTAGAAAGAAAGTTATCTCATCTAAGGACCAGCCTACCCACAATGATTTAGTGACTTTTAGTAACTACCTAACACCCATTTAGTGAGAATTGGCAATTGATCGGTCATTCCCCAAGCATCTCTTTCCCATTTGATTACTCTTATTGATTGTTGTTGTTGTGATCACTGACTGATGTTAAAAACCCCTACCTGACATTTACGTCAACCTTTTGATTTAATTAAGAGTTTTTCGATAATTTTCATTCCTACAACCATTTAAATTACGTTTATAACTTCACAATTGAGTTCAAAACCTTACCGCTCACTGTGGGATCGACCCCAACTTACTTGTTGGGTTTATACTAGATTATTATAGTCTACACTTAGTATCGAATGAGGTGTAGTTGAGCGTTTATCAAAATGGCACTACTGCCGGGGAGTGGTGTTTAGAATTCTCTTAGCAAAGTTTAAATTGTGATCTATTTGTGTTGTAGTTGAATTAACTTATCTTTTTGTTATAAGCTATGGTGATCAGGTGACAGGATGAGTGCGATTGAAAGCATTGTGAACCAATTTTGTTACCAAGATGATGGCAGTGATTTCTTGCATGCCAATGAAGATCTATTGGGAGCGTAGGTGCAATTCGCCTACCTCCAGTTGAGGACCCTACCGCATTCCATGTGACGAGTACAATGCTGCAACTATTGCAAGCCAAAGGCATATTTGGAGGGCTAGATCATGAAAACCCTCATGAACATATTCAGAACTTTGTGGAGATGTGTAGTCCGTTCTCACTCAAAGGTATTTCGCAAGAATCAATTCGGTTGCGGTTGTTCCCTTTTTCTCTAATGGTGGAAGCAATCAAATGGCTAGAAGAACTACCGATAGACACTATTCTATCATGGGAGGAACTCACCGAGGCATTCTATTTGAGGTTCTTTCCACCCTCAAAGATGGTGAAATTGCATGACAACATCCAAAACTTCAAGCGGATAGAAGGGGAACCAATTTATGAAACTTGGCTTAGATTCCAGAAGTTACTATTGCAATGCCCTACTCATGGGCTGTCGGGTGATGTGATACTTCAATACTTTTACCGGAGTTTAGATTCGATGAACAAATGAGTGGCCGACTAGTTGTCTCGGGGGGATAATGTTGCAATCATTTGATGTCGCCTCGTCACTTCTTGATGAAATGACAAAGATAAATCAGGCATGGTACACTCAAGAGGACCGAGTTTCCCCTTTTAGTTTTAGAATGAAACAATGACAAGGATAAAAAGAGGGATGAGAATATTAGCAAAATGCTATCCCAAATGGAGTTGTTACAAAAACAAGTGCTAAAAATTGTGGGGAACCCAAATAAGTAAGGAGAGTGTTGAGAATTGAGGAGGGTTCTCACCCGAGCTACTTTAAGGCGGGTGAGAATCAAGGTTGGAAATCGCATAAGGAAGAAGGTCGAAGATGATACTATCAAGATTGGAATGAACAACACGAATCTTGGAGGAGAGAAGAGAGTCATGAAGAATACCACACACAATCAAGTGACAGCCTAAGATAAAAGGGTAGTTCAAATGATTTGAGAGTGGATGAATTGTTGTTTTGTATCCTAGACAAGGTTGAAGGATCAAATGATAGACTTAAAGAGATGAAAGTTGATTTCTCATCATTGAACAATAGGGTGAATTCACACGCTGATTCAATCAAATAACTTGAGGGACAACTAAGCCAACTTTCAGCACAATTGGAACCTAAGGTAATCGAAAGGGATGAAGACGAATACACAACAAATTTGGGGATTGATTATGACAAAAAATTGGCGGTTGTGACTCAAAGTGGAAAGATAGTGGTTTCGATGTGGTTTCAATGATCGATGGAATTGATGAAGTGGTGGCTAGTGTGAGCCATTTGATATGTATTAGTGAACCTCTTGAGGCTATTCTTGCAAATTATGATGACACCAAAGTTCAAGGGTATGATGAAGTGTAGCTGCTATGTCGGTATTAGATGAATACTCAAGGAACCCATTGAAGCTAGACATTGATTTGAAGAATAGAGAAAATCCCCCTGCCAAACCATCCACGGAGGAACCACCAAAGCTTGAGTTGAAAGTGGTACCTGCTCATCTTTTATGCATTCTTAGGGGTGAACAATACCTTGACGTTTATAATTGCAGTTGACTTGCTTGAATGGCAAGTGAAATTGCTACTTAAGGTGTTGAAAAGGTACATCAAGGCAATATGATGGACTATCACTGACATTGTGGGCATTCCACCCGGCATTTGCACTCACAAGATTCAACTTGGTAGTGAATACAAACCGAGTGTTGAGCATCAAAGGAGATTGAACCCACCAATGCAAGAAGTGGTGAAAAAAGAGATAATCAAGTGGTTGGATGCAAGTGTGATTTACCGTATTGCGGATAGCAAATGGGTGAGTCTGGTGCAATATGTACCAAAAAAGGGTGGCATCACGGTAGTCCCAAATGAGAAGGGGGAACTTGTTTCAATGAGACCGATAACCGGATGGAGGGTATGCATGGACTATAGGAAATTTAACTCTTGGACTAAAAAAGATCATTTTCCATGTCTTTTATGGATCAAATGATCGATCAACTTTCGGAGCGTGGATGGTATTACTTCTTTGATGGTTATTCCGGGTATAATCAAATCTCTATTGCACCAGAAGATCAAAAGAAAACAACATTCACTTGTCCCAATGGTACTTTCGCTTTCAAAAGGATGCCCTTCAGGTTGTGTAATGCTCCGGCAACATTCCAACGTTGCATGTTGTCTATTTTTGCTGACATGGTAGAAGATTCAATGGAAGTCTTCATGGATTACTTCTAAGTTGTGGGCAAGTCTTTTGAAACATGCTTGGCACACCTTGGGTAAAGCTCTTCAAAGATGTGTGGAAACTAATCTAGTCCTAAATTGGGAGAAATGTCACTTTATGGTTAGGGAAGGTATAGTTCTGGGCCACAAGGTATCGCAAAAAGGGCTGGAGGTTGACAAGGCAACGATTGAGGTGGTTGAGAAGCTACCACCACCAATCTCGGTAAAAGGTATTCCCGGTTTCTTGGGGCATGCCGGGTTCTACCGGAGAATCATCAGACTTCTCAAAAATTGCACTCCCATTGTGCAAGGTGTTAGAGAAGGAGGCTAAATTTTACTTTGAAAATGCATGTATGGAAGCATTTAAGTGTTTGAAAGAGAAATTACTCTCTACCCCGATGATTATTAGCCCAGATTGGTCTGAACCATTTAAAGTGATGTGTGACGCAAGTGGGACTGCGTTGGGTATTGTTTTGGGACAAAAGCGCAACAAACTATTCCATCCAATCTATTACGAAAGCAAAACATTGAATGGTGTTCAACGTAATTACACTATTACGGCTTGTTGTGGTGTATGCATTTGAGAAATTCCGAGCTTACTTGCTAGGCACCAAAGTGGTAGTGCACACTGATCATGCAGCCCTGTGGTACTTAATGGAAAAAAATATGCTAAACCACCATTGATAAGATGGGTGTTGTTATTGCAAGAATTCGACTTTGAAGTCAAGGAAATAAGAGGTTGTGAAAATCAGGTGGCCGATCTCCTATCTAGGTTGGAGGGCAAAGAGAAAGATGTGCTCGAGTTAGACATAAATGAATCATTCCTAGACGAACAGGTATTCATGGCATCTCTTAAGCAAACTCCTTGGTATGTCGACTTTGCTAATTATGTGGTATGTGGGATAATGCCGAAAGATCTAAACTTCTATCAACAAATGTGATTCTTGTTCGATGTCAAAAGATATTTCTGGGATGAACCATATCTATTCAGAGAATGTGCATACCACATTATTCGACGATGTGTGCCGGAAGAGGACATCAATAAAATTCTAAATGTTTATCATCCTTCGCCGATTGGTGGTCATCATAGCGGTGTGCGAACAGCTGCTAAAATTCTTCAAAGTGGCTACTACTGGCCATCCCTCTACAAAGATACTCATTAATTTGTCAAGAAATGAATGCAATGCCAAAAAAAAGGTAGAGTGTCTAGAAGACATGAGTTGCCTCTTCAGCCTATTCTGGAAGTTAACTTATTCAATGTCTGGGGAGTAGATTTCACGGGGCCGTTTGTGAGCTTGTTTGGAAGCAAGGATTTTTTGGTGGCTGTGGATTATGTTTCCAAATGGGTGGAAGTCGTGGTACTACCCAACAAATGAAGGGAAGAGTGTTGTTCAATTCTTAAGGCGCTACATCTTTGCAAGATTTGGTACCCCTCGGGCTATTATTAGTGATGGAGGATCGCATTTTTGCAACCGGCTATTTGTATCCGCATTGAATAAATACAGAGTGAAACACAAAGTAGCAACGCCATATCATCCCCAAACGAGTAGCCACGTCGAGATTTTGAATCGAGAGATTAAGAGTATATTGGCTAAGACCGTGAATGCAAATAGGACAGTTTGGTCTCGAAAGCTCGATGATGCTCTTTGGGCATATAACACTGCTTACAAGACACCAATTGGCATATCCCCATATCAACCAGTTTGTGGGAAGTCTTGCCACCTACCGAATGAACTTGAAGACAAAGCACTATGGGCATTAAAGGCATTAAATCTGGATTGGGCAAATGCTTCAAAAGGGAGAGTAGATCAGCTGAACGAAATAGAAGAATTCGAGTTTAGAGCTTATGAAAATTTTAGCCCTCTACAAGGATAAAATGAAGAAATTGCATGACTCTAAGATCCTTAGGAGAGAATTTTGAGTCGGAGACTTTGTATTGCTGTACAATTCTAGATTAGACTCTTTCCGGGAAAGCTCAAGTCAAAGTGGTGCGGTCCTTTTATATTTATCCGCGTGTTCAATAATGGAGCCATTGAAGTCAAAGGTAAGGAAGGTCCAGTCTTCAAGGTGACTGGGAAACGATTGAAGTTATATTTTGGGAAATGCAATGATATTTCATTGATTGAAATGGTGTATTTGGAAGAAGCTTGAAAGCATTTCTACGTCGTGCCACAACGTTAAATAAGGCCCTTCTTGGGAGACAACTCAAGCGTTAGTGGATTTGAATAATGTGTGTTGAATGTGCAGGTATGGGTGATTCTGCGACGCCGGGATCATTTCGGCGACCCGCCGAGAGGATTTGGTGATCACGACGTTGATCGCTTTTGTAACATCAAAAGTGACTTGAGATGCTGGAATATTTGGCGATGAATCTAGGCCACTCGGCGATGCACCAAAAAGATTAGGCAAGTCCAATTTTGTTCGCCCTTTGCACAATCCTGTAAGGTCGTAGTCTTGGAAAGTTTGGCGATATGTCACGCACATTAGGCGATAGGCCGATGTTGTTCAGCGTACCCAATCTCGATCGCCTTTCTGTCCGACTCGAAGCAGTAGCAATCTGAATATTTCGGTGACTTGTATGCAATTTGGTGGTCCGCCAACTGGTTCGGCGACCTCCGCAACCCCTTGCCAAATGGTCACCTAGTGAAGATTCCTCCTAACCCTACTTTTATTTGTTTAGTGCTAGTTCCTCTCCTTTTTATTTTATTTTATTTTTCTTTTAGTTATCTTGTGTTGTGTTCGTTCTTTGATTACATTGAGGACAATGTTGGTTGCTTTTGGTGGGGTGGTGGCTTTTTGTTCTCTTGCATTTTCAAATGTCGATTGTGGTTAATATCGATGACTTGAATAGTGCTCTTCATTGAATGACATGAATGTGCGGCTACAATGAGGCAAACTAAGTTACATAGATAATATGTGAACTTTTAGTATCTTGTTGTGACTCGCCAACTGTCGATGGAGTCTCTTGTAATGAACATTGCACTCTAGCTAAAAAGTGTGGAGTCACGTTTGATAATGGTATCAATGCCTTGTGTTGTGAGGTTGTTTTGAACACTCTGTGTGATGGAACCCCTTGATTTTGGATCATTTTGAAAAAGATGGAACCCCTTCATGCTTTAAAAAAAAAGAGAAAAGAAAATAACTGAAAAGGAGAAAAAAGTTGTGAAATAAAATACGTGAAAAGAATGAAGAAGAATGGGGCAACCGGTGATTCATGAGGAGTTGAATAATGCGGTGGAGTTTGAACATGTTTGAATTTGAAAGAGAATGAGAAAGAGTGACTTTAAGGTCATACTTAATGAAGGTAGAATCCACTAAAGCCTAAATGACCATACCTTGACACTCAGCCCCATTGCAAGCCTTGAAAAGACCTTTGTGATCTTGAGTGAGCTTAAATGAATGTTGGTTGGAAAATAAGGGAAAGCCTATGGGTGAAGTCATGTATGTGTTCATCGTTGTGAGTGTGAGAATTGTATGTGTTTATGGAATCTTTACTTTATGCAAAATGTTGTGTGAATGTGAAATCGTCTTTGTTGTGAGGGCATTCAAATATTTTTGTTGAGCTTGAACTTGTATTTGAGGCAAGCATTGTGAGCTTGAGTATAATTGATGATGGTGAGTCACAATTTGAAACTTTGAGTGCACAATTGATCATTGTATGAGTAGTTTGAACCTTGTTGTGTGCATTTATGTTAAGTCTTATGCAACACAGTTTGTAGACACCTTTATTGAACTGTTGATCTTGAGTTTTACTTGAGGACAAGCAAAAGTTTAAGTTGGGGGTGTTGATGAGTCCGAGATTTTGGCTCATTTAGGGCTGTGTTTTGATAGTATAAAGTGACCTCAAAGGCCTAATTTATGCTCTAAACTGATGTTAAAGCGTTAATTTACAGCTATGAAGGCTAAGGAACAAGACAAGGACATGATCGGGCAAAAAGGAGCTAAAAAAAAGCTAAAGAACTGAAGAAAAGCGATCCTGGTGATTGTCAAGACCACTCGACAAACCGCCGAGTGGCGCGGTAATCCGCCCAAAGTTCCAGCATACCAGCTCTGAGGATGAGAGAAATTCAGTGAGGCACATACCCATTCGGCGATGCGCCGACTGGTTCGACGAAGAAAGTTTAGACCGCCGAAAGTTCAGAATGCGCCATGAAGATGCAAGCAGATTGGTGATCCAAAAAAGCGAAGGGTGAAACGCCGAACCCATCAGCGACCCCGACTTAGATCACCTAAATCTACAGTGCTTAATTGGATGAAACATGAAACTCGAAGGAGATGGACAGGGGCGTTTGGCGAGCCGCCGATCAGTCGGCTAAGCCGGATTTTCCTCGCCGATTTACCCCAAACAGCCACACTTTGGATCAGTATAAATTGATATTTTGATGAAAAAGAAGGTATCCAAACATTGAAAGAACTGAGATTCGAGAACAAAAAGATTGTTCTTGTTAGTTAGAAGCAATTTTCAAATAGGCTTCGAGTTGGGTGTGTAATTGAAGCACGATTTATTCATTTTAAGCTCTTGGAAATCAATACCCAGCTATGGAGTCTAAAGTAGGTATCAAATTTTCACTTTTATTATGATTAGCTAAAACCACATTCTTGGGGGTTTGACCATGTGATTAAATGCTTAATTTAGCTAAGTGGGTGTTAGAAATTGTTGATTGTATTGTTAATTCGGAGTGGGTCTGATTTATTATTGTGTTAAATTGTTGTGTTGAATGCTTATTTCAATATGGTTTAGTGTTTTATGCTTGCTTGAGAGAGGAGTGTAAAACAAAGGTGATAAATTAGCATTCGTAGAGATTGGGCTATAATGGGTTTAGCTCGAGAGAGTGAATCTAAGTCTCGTTCTACTTATCTAGCTCGAGAGAGTAGAGTAGTGAGGTTGTGGATTGGTTTTCGCATTTAGCTGGTTGAGGTTCGAGAGAACTCAATTGAAGCGAGGTAGTTGTTAGAAAGAAAGCTATCTCATCTAAGGTTCAGCCTACCCACAATGATTTAGTGACTTTTAGTAACTACCTAACACCCATTTAGTGAGAATTGGCAACTGGTCGGTCATTCCCCCAAGCATCTCTTTCCTATTTGATTACTCTTATTAATTGTTGTTGTGATCGCTGGCTGATGTTAAAAACCCCTACCTGACATTTATGTCAACCTTTTCATTTAATCAAGAGTTTTCCGACAATTTTCATTCTCACAACCATTTAAATTACGTTTATAACTTCAGAATTGAATTCAAAACTGTACTACTCCATGTGGGATTGACCCCAACTCACTTGTTGGTTTTATACTAGATTACGATCATCTACACCTATTATCAGATGAGGTTCAGTTGAGCGTTAATCACTTCACACTGATAACTAAGACTCTATAGACCCGACTTCATAGACACCCTAGGACTTTTGAACTCTATTCTCTGATACCAAGTTTGTCATGCCCCGAGCCTAGACCCTGGATGTTGCCGGCACTCGAGAACCATTGTTTGCCCCAAGCAAACCCCTGGCCTGGCTCAACTCTCAACGGAAGACTTACTCAATAATAAATGAACTAAAACAAAACTTTACACGGTATCTTTAGAAGAAATAACTCATATATGTTAGAAAATTTACTGGCCAAAAGAAGGCAACTCAAGTATTATACATTAACAAATAGAAATGAAAAGACTCCTCAACTACTACTGTTTATCTATGAAGCCTCTAAATGAAAAATATGAAAGTCGAGACAAGACCCACGACATCCTAACAAAGCTGAAAAGTAAATGGAATCCTCCGAAAGCAAGGAGACTCACTAAAGCTAACTCGAACTGCAAGTGGTATCAACGAAGCGCTTGTTGATGACCCTGGTTACCTGTATCTGCATCATGAAAAACGTAGGCCAAATTACGTCAGTACATGGAATGTACGAGCATACAAGAGGAACTCTAAAGCACAGACATAAGTTTGATCTAATAGAAAGAAAGAACATACTTACCTCATCTCAACTCAACTCAAATATACTCAAGGATACGCAAACTCAGAAGTACTCAACTCAGTTCAATATAAAATCAAAAATAAAGATGCATTATAAAGAAAACTTTTAAAATAGTAAATAATAACTCAATGTATTTAAGAATACAAAATAACTCTTTTACTCAAATTTGGGAGATTCTATAACCGACAATCATCACTATGAGTTATGTGATGATACAACATCTCTCTCACGCTGCCAAAACTATCCTATATCTTTCCAGAGTATAAGACATCCTCGACTAAGTGGATCCACTAAGCTATGCTTAAAAAGCAATAAGCCACGTTGTTTACATGGTTTATGAGGTCTTTGAGTTCTTTGAACTCATCCCAATATCGGTGCTCAATACTACTACCAATAATATAACTCAACTCATATGTTTAAAAACATTTCCTCATCCTCAAACTTTGAGATTATTACTCAAAATATTCTCTTAAAATAGATTATACTCAAAAACACCTCATAAAACTCATTTGAAAATTGATGTTTCCTCTCATTTTAAATAAAAAAAACATTTATTCTTGGGAATACTTAGTTCCCATATATTCATGTTGAAAACTGAAGCTCAACTCTCCTCATCCGCATACTCAAGTACTCAAGTCTTAAAACAAGTCTTTAAAGTTTGCAAAACACTTCTCAAAATGACTCGAAAGAAACTCTCAAACTTGACTCTTAACTCTATCTTGAAGTTGAATTATGAATTCAAGAGTTATGTTTATAATATTAAAGATCTCGTGATGATTAAATGGAGTTTATGATAGAAATAATAACGTCTCAAGTACACCTCATCCAATTCTAGGTGTAAACGATCGTAAATATGTATAAAACCCAACGAAGAGTTGGGGTCGAACCCACATGGAATGGTATGTGTCTAAAATTCAATTATGAAGTACAAACGTGGTCCAAACGGTTATAGGCACAAGCAAAACAAGGAAAAATAACAATAAATAGAGGAATTCTCGGGATATGATAGTTTATAAGCTAATTATGTTGTATAGGTAATTGAAATCTAACAATGAGTTGTTGAAACACTACAGGTAGGCTGGACTTTAAGTGCACTAGCTTTCTCTCAAACAACTATTATGATTCAGGTGATTTTTTTCGAACATCAACAAGCTTAACAAAATAATCAGCCCACAACCTTAATGCATCCACTCTCTCGAGCTAGATAGGTAGGATTGGATTTAATATTCACTCTCTCGAGCTGAACCCAAATTGACTCAATACCCACAAATCATTAATCAAAAGCTTTGGTTCCAAACCCCTTTCTCAAGCAAGCTAAGAACTCAAAATTAGAATTCCATTTGCAACTATAATTCATTGATTAAAACTCAGCTAATGATTAAACCCACATTAAAAAAGCAATTTCATTATCAAACAACAATACCCATAAGATAATTAGACAAATAAACACATGATCACACCTCAAGAATTGGGGTTTTAGCTACATATAATAAAAACAGAGAAAATGATTACCAAATGTATTAGCCATCAGCTGGGTAAGAGTCTCCAAGCCTTTACAATGCTTTTCAAAGATTAAATTCAAAGACCCACTTTCAAATCCTCAAAATTCTACACTTAACACTCAAAAACTAAGAGAAAACTCTAATTCTAGAATAGGAACTGAAATGTCTGGGCGAGAATTCGAGAACTCTTGAAAATTCCATTCGAAATCCAATTTATAGTTTCCCATAATTTAGCATGAAAGTCCACTCGGTAGTTCAAGTCGAGCCTCGCCGACTGGATCGGTGATCCGCCGATAGTCCTCTTCTATCACCATTTTGTATTGGCCTTCAGCATCTCTTTGGGTGATCCAATTTGCTATCACAGAACCGATCGCTGATCCGCTGAATGCCCATTTCGCTCGCCAATTTGGTCCTTCCCCAGGGCTGGTATGCTGGAACTTTGGGTGAGCTAAAAAATACACTCGGCGGTGTGCCGAGTGATCTTGGCGATAACCAGGATTGCTTTTTCTTCACTTCTTCAGCTTTTTTGTTCCTTTTTGTCCGATTGTGTCCTTGCCTTGCTTCTTAGCCTCCATAGCTGCAAATCAACACTTTAACATCAGTTAGAGTATAAGATAGGCATTTGAGGACACATATGCTATCAAAACAAAGCTAAAATGAGTCAAAATCTCAGACTCATCAACACTCCCAACTTAAACGTTTGTTTGTCCTTAAGTAAAACTTAAGATCAACGGTTCTATAAGGATGTCTACAAATAGTGCTGCATAAGACTCAACATAAATGCGCTCAACAAGGATCAAATTATTCATACAATGATCAATTGTGCACTAAAAGTTTCAAATTGTGACTCGCCATCATCAAGAGTACTCAAGCTCACAATGCTTGCCTCAAATGCTAGTTCAAGCTCAACAAAGGTATTAAAATGCCCTCACAACAAAGATGATTCCATAGTCACATAAAATTTCTCAACAATTTAAGGCTCCGGAATCACATACAACTCTCACACTCACAAAGATGAACACATGCATGACTCCATCCATAGGCTTGTCCTTATATTCCAATCAACATTCGTTTCAGCTCACTCAAGATTTAAAAAAAAAGGTCTTTTTAAGGCTTGTAAAGAGGCTAAGTGTAAAGGTATGATCATTTAGGCTTAGTGGCTTCTACCTTCATGAAGTATTCCCTGAACATCACTTTCCTCATTTTCTTTAACATTTCAAACATGTTCAAACTCCACCCCATTATTCAACTCATCATGAATCACCGAATACCCCATTATACATCATTCTCTTAACACACTTTATTTCACAACATTTTCTCTTTTTCAGTCATTTTCTTTTCTTTTCTTTTCTTTCATTTTCTTTCCTTTTTTTTAACATGGAGGGGTTCCATCTTTTTCAAAACAATCCAAAATCAAGGGGGAATGTTTCACACTTCCTGACTGTTCTTCTTTTTCACCACACCCCCAACATAGGCTTTTGGCCTAAGTTGGCTATTCAAACAAACCATACTTCATGAAAGTTATGGGTGAAGGGATTAAGAAAGGTCACAGTTGTTTTAGGTTTCTTCCAAGAAAAAGGGTAAGGCCCAAAAGGTGCCAAATCAAGATTCACCCTTCTCACAAGGAAGGCCACAAAAGAGGTATATTGTCAAATTGGCTCACTCTTCAAAATTTTGCCTAAGATTCTTTCAATTGTTCGCATCACTCAATCAACCAGACGAACGGGGCAAATTCTAGGTGTCATCATGCACAATGTTCAAGGTAATCTCACCACACAAGGAATTTATACAATTATTAAAAAAAGACTCCACACTTTCTAGCTAGCGTGCAATGTTCATCACAAGAGACTCATTCGATAACCGATTAGTCACAACGAAATGCTAAAAGTTCAAATATTGCCTATGTAACTTCGTTTGCTTCATCGTAGCCGCACATTCATTTTTTCGATTAAGAGCAATATTCAAGTCATCGGTATTGACCACAACCGATACTCAAACTTGCACAAGAACATCCACATTCACACACAAAAGAGGTGGCAACATTTTAAAATTTGGTTCAAAACCATTTTCAATCAAAACAATGGGCCACAATCTAAGAACATCCACAACACAATTCAAAAACCAAGATGTATAACAAAACTAATAAGCTCAATATTCACAACATAGTCAAAAAAGGTAGGTATGAAAATACTTCACCCCAACCTATAAAATAAGTAGTTGTCCTCAAATGCAACTAAAACAAAAACAATGAATAAACAGTAACAGTTATGGAAGGGAAAATCATCCTGTCAGGCTAAGCCTGGGGCGAAGTCTGCATGTCCTCCAATCCCTCTATCTGTGCATTAGTGCCCGGTGTCTCATCAACCTTGGCTCCACTGGAGACCACCATAGATGCATCCCTCAAAGAGACCTGAACAACTGAATCTACCATGGCCTCCTCTAAGTCAGTCAGGCCTTCAAAAACAATCTCATCTTTAACACCAAGTTGCTCATCATCAGTCTCGACCTCGAACTCACAAGAAGCAACATCAGCCCTAATATCATCTCCGGTATTAGCCAGAGGCATATCAGACCAAGCTGGAATATCTGCGCTCGGGTCATCTGGAATCTTCACCGTCCCAAATAGTGAGGTAAAATCTGTGGACTTCAGCTGGTCCACATCCTTTCGCAACCTAGTAATATCGGCATTCAAGGTCGTCACCTCATCAGTAGCACTTTGTCCTCTCTCACAAACCTCTACTCTCGTTGTGAGGGAATCAGTCAAAGCCCTGAGAGGTGTCACTACAACAAGGGCTCTCTCGAACATCCCAGGAACAATGGCCTCATGCTGGGAGGCACGCGTATCAGTAAACTGGGCCAGATGCCCCGTCTTATACAACATCGTCTGGGAAATTGGAGGTCTAGAAGTAGAAGTACCAGTAGTAGATCTATAGGGAGGATATGCAGCAGAAGTAGTAAGGGTATCAGAAGGGACAGAGCTAGGGGTACCTAAAGGCCTAGTGGCCTGAGTAGGCAAGACTGCCTCTGCAGGTAGTGTGTCAATGTCAACCCCCGAGGAAGTGTCCATCAGGGTTATCCTCCTCCTTTCAGCCTCATCCTTTTGGTACTCGGCCTAAATATGCCGGATGTCAGTAGAGGAGGTGGGTGTCACCTCCACATCCATATGCTCATCTTGAGGAACAGGGGCTCGTCTGCATAACTCGGTGATCAACATTGGGAATAGAAGCGAAGCCTGCCTCTGCGTGGCTCTCATGGCCATCTTCTACTCAATCAATAGCCCTAGATTCAGCTTATGGAGAGAAATGATAGAGCCCAAACATGATGCCTTTGGGTGTCTGAGAATGGATTCATTTTTTACGGCATGATCGTGCTGCTAATAAATTCGAACCAGTTTCGAGCTGCCACATTGAGATCCTTCTTTTCTATAGGTGTACCCACCTCCATTCACCTTGCGATGGCATCGGATAATAGGGGTGCCAACCAATCCTTTGGGTCTTCCAATGTTTGCTTCGGGATCAGATTTATGTATTGGTGCATAAAATTATTGTGCAGCCCAGAACAACATTGATGTAAGAGCTGCCGCACTTTACCTTCTTACCTCTGACTGTCACAACATCAACAGGCTTGAACATGCTGGCTTTCTTCTTTCCCTTAAGAACTAGCTCACCATAGGCTGATAAAACTCCCGCACCCTATTGGGAATGTAAGGGCCCCGGGGTTTTGTGAAAATCTCAAACTTATGGAACTTGAGTGTGTTCTGTATCTCTGGGTACCTGTCAACCACACCATCTGTGGACAGTATCTTCTCCTCAAGAATAGTCCTCAATCCTTCGACCTTTAGTCTATTGAGAGACGAGGGAGGAGGACCATGTACTGGCGGTGCCGGAACAACAGTATGTGTTGGAGTTGCAGCTGGAGGGAGAGGAGTAGTCTGAGGTACCAAGATCCTAGACGATTCATGCATCACCTTAGAGTGCATCTCTTCTCTCGGGGTCTGCAGTAGTTGGTCATCTTCAGGCTCAAAGATGGAAGCCTGAGAGTCATAAGAATCTCTCTCAATGTCGGATGTGGTGAGGTGAGTCTCGTAGACCCCTTCACTGTCGGAGTTGTACTCCGGTGTTTCAACCACGGGCTCCTTGCCCTTGCCTTTGCCTTTTCCTCCCTTGGTAGGGAGCTTGGCTGCCTTAGCTCTAGATGCAGTTGCATCTTCGTTAATAACTACTTCTCGTGCCCTCATGCAGGGAGGCATATCTCATCCGGACATTTTAGGTCTATTTGGTGAATCGCCGACATCAATCGGCTAACAAGAAGTAGTCCACCGAAAGATACAGTGTATTTTAAGGATTAGGGGCGCAGAAGGACGATCAAGAAGGACTTTCGACTAGTCGCTGAGTGAACTCGAAGAGCACATGCTTATCGCCGAAAGTTACAGATCACAAACTCAATAATTTGATGAAATTAAAGGCAATCTAGGGGGACTTTGGCGAACCGCCTAACGGTTCGGCGAGCTCAACGCAGCTCGCCAAACGGCCCAACGTGCCAGTTTTCAACCTCTATCTTCAAAATCTAACCCACAAACCATGAGAGCAAAATTAAACACCTACACTATAAAATTAAGGTTAGACCCATACTACCCATGCCCTCGGGGTACTAAGACTTCCCCTGATTTGGCCACAATTAGTCATTTAATGTCTTTTGCCCTTAAGAATGACGTCAAACGCTCCATCATTGGGCAAACTAAGTCATTTAGCACAATCCAGGGTTACTCAAACCTTACCTCGCTAGACTCAACACATTTTTACCACAGCCCAACGATTTAGACTCTAATTTAACAAGCAAGGACACAGGAATCAATTTTATATGAGTAATTAGGGACAAATTATATGCGATACGGGCAATCAAAAAGTTAATCAATGATGAAATCAAACACCCAACAAATATCAACAACAATTTACCAATTTACATTTAAGATCAACCATATATGGAGTTTGGGGTACGGAAAACCAACCTTTGATGTAGAAAATAATGGATTGTAATGCTAGGCGGCAAAGTTCCACAACCCCGAGCAAAGATTTCACACAACACGAGAGTAAAAACAAGAAAATATGGAAGATGTAAAGTAGGGTGTGAGGGTACGTGAGTTGAAAAGTTAATAAAGTGAAAGGATTTTGAAATTTTAAACCGCTTGGCCTTTAAAACCTTTTAGTTCGCGCTCCATTCGGCGGTATAAGTCGTGTCCGCTGAACTACTTAGCAACGCGCCGAGTGGTATTTTAGGTCACCGAGTTTTAAAGGACCTTCAGTCATTTAGGTGGCTCCAATGGCGGTCAAAGTCAGGCTCACCAACCTGTTCAGCGAATCGCCGACCAAACTTTTTGTCCTCCGAGTTTTACAGAGTTTCCCATCAAGATGAGTGGTTCCAACGACGGTCCATGTCGGGCACGCTGACCAATTTGGCCTCTCACCAACTGGATTATGGCTCGCCAAATTACCCTTTTTCCAACACTTCAACTTTTTATCCTGCACATTCAACACTAGTTATTCAAAAACAAAAATTTAAAACATCAAAGACATGGGTTGCCTCCCAAGAAGCTCCTTCTTTAACATCGTGGCACGACAGAAATACTAATTTAAGCTTCATTTTTGGGGTTGGCCATTGTGTCAGTAGACAACCCCCTTTTTTATCTTGGATTCAATTGGGTTGAGATTTGACCCATTTGCAGTTTCAGCTGCTAAATAGAGACTGAGTTAGAAGTCATCATCTGATCGAGAGTGTAGACATCCTCTTTCAACACCTTGTCTGACCCTTCAACTTTATTGATAATGCATGATAGCATATCTTCTATACAGCCACCTTCTGAATCCTTGAGGTTTTGATGCTCATGGGTAGGACATACATGTCCTTGTAACCCTCTCTCTCCTTCCAAGTGACGTTACGATCACACCAATCTCTATCACGGTCTCTCCATCTGTCATCTCTATTCCAACCTGGATTTCCACCCGGCCTTGGATAGTTTGAACAAAATCCTCCTCCTTGATCTGCAAGGAAATTCACTTTCTCATTGTACAGTGCTTCAAAATGTGCTTCATCAGGGTTTACTCCACCAACACCCACAGCGTTAACACACCTCAAACCACTACCCATCACATTCTTCGACAATAAGTCCAGTTGGGTCATCATTTTTGCCATGTTTTGGTCTCTCTTTTGATTCTTCTCGATCTGCTCTTTTGTCATTCTAAAGGAGAGAGGAGACACTTTTTCTTCACGTGTGTACCATGCCCTATTGATCTTGGCTATGCAAACAAGGAGTTGAAATGCTACTTCATAGGGTTGTTGCATTATACCACCGGGAGAAAGCTGATCAACCACTCCTTTGTTCATCGAATCGAGACTCCTATAGAAGTGTTACTAGCACGCTATTTTACTCGAAAAATAAAATAAAAATGGACTTGTTTCAAAAAATCGACTTAACTTATGAATTGAAGAGAAATCGATTTTTCAAAAAGAGAGTCGCCACTTAATTTTTGTAAGAAATTAAGAAAACTTATAATTTTTCCAAAAAAGATTTAAACAGACGAAAATCAATTGAAAATATTTAAGGGGTTCGAGGTTCATAGTAGCATTTCGGAAAGGGTTTTAAAGCACCCAAAATGGCCGCTAACATGTGGTTATCCATTAATTAACTATTTGTCTAAACAGTTTTAAGAAAATACACATACTTGAATAAATAGAGAAAGTAAAAATATTTACTCAATTTTAAATAGTTAATTAGAAACGGTTATCTTTTGGGGCATTGATTAGGAAGATCCTTAAAATTAAAAAAACACATAAGACACATTATAGCAAATAAATAGAGAAGGAGGGAAAGATTTGGGCCCAAGTCTGGTTTTCTGTCCACCTGGGCTAGCACTTGGGCCTAATTTCATTTTGAGCATTTTAGCCCATTTGTACCTATCTTAAAGGAACTAAAGTGCCCCGAAATATGTAAGATTTTGGCCCAATTCCATGTCCTAAAATCTAACAAGGTGATAATTAAAATAAAATAGGCTTTTGGCCCAGATAACAAAATATACAAATTGCTGGAATTTGGGGGGCTTTTGGCCCATTTTTAATGCATATACGACTGTTGTATACACTGTATCACACTGTATATCAGTGCATTTTTTACTTTTGAGACCTGCATTCTCGATTTTCCAGCCTTGTAAATCAGCATCCGATTCTTGGAATGATGAAGTCAACTCGATGACGGGAGATTTGTTGGGTCTTCCATGGCCCAACTCAATTGCAAAGAGGTAAAGAGTCCATTGCGAACTCATACGGGATCTCATGCACACAAAAATGGAAAAAACATACATAAGAGCCAATAGACAGAAGCAACATAAGCAGCATGAAATAAATAGCATTAGATTATTCAAATAAAAAAAAGGAAGTTTCTATACTACTGTTGCAAACCACAAGTCATACCAACAAAACATGTCACATAGGACTAAATTATGAGGATGAAAGTTATAAAAAAAAAATTATATGAGTGGTGCCACTCACAAAGAAAATTTAATAAGTTAAACACTAAGAGAGAAGTAGAACATGCATTATTAAATTAAAGTAATCAATATGACAAACTAACCATTTTGTATTATTATCTAGGAGTATCAAGCACAACACATGGTCTTAGGTCAAAATGTAATGAAAATTCCTAAATTTTTTAGTTTATTTGAAGATTATACTATGTGATAAACAAATGGGCAAATTGAAACTGAGCAAATCAAGCATGATTGAGTCCATTACATCCAAATATCAAGTCATGCTAGCTAAGAAAGATATAATACAGCCAATGATCTACTAAAATTAGCAAGAAAATGTAAAACAAATTGCATTTAACTTAAAATCAACTCATTTAATAAATATAATTTCCTAAGGTTGAAACAACATGTAAGCCTCCTGGGACAAACCATGTTGATTCAAACATGGATATATATATATAAAAAAAACATTAAGCAAATTATATTAAGGAATCTAAAACCAATAAAAGTCACACCTAAAAAATGCATGGGAAGCTAAACTAGGAAATCAGGCCACAAAAAATCAATCACATTATGTCAAGATCGATTGATATATATTAAAAGAAAAAAGAGGACTAACATTTGATTCTCAAACTAAGACATATATGGGAAATAATAACCAATTTCTTTCAAACTTTCGACAAACAGTTTATAAAACCAGTAGAACAGTGAACCAGTGACTAAAATTAATGTTGAGATCGAGCCATGATTCGAACTAACACAACAATACACTTTATCACAAAGGAACATAACCTTTAGCTATATTCAGATATTAAAAGAACAACTCTATATCACCATTAAGAAAAATCAGAAGAGTAAACAACAACAACATATTTTCAAAATAGAGAACTTCAAACCACCAAACACAACGAGGTGAAGAGGAACTTAACAAAGGGAAAGAGATATTACCTTTTCCGAGGCAGCGAACTGGAAAATGAGCTACTAATGGAGCTTCTTCCAACACCACAAACGAAAAACTCCAATGGAAAACTTGGATTATAAACAAATGACCCCAAAACTCCGGCAATACAAACACTATCGTGTTAGATTCTCTTTCCTATTTATATTTTGTAGTTTCAGTTTTCTTCTATTTTTCTCTCTAAAGCCAACTGATTCCAACTTTTTTCCCAATTCCAAATAATGAAGAAGAATAGACTATTTATAGATGAAATTAGGGCTGATTTTGGGGGGAAACGGGTGAGGGAACTGGATGAAATTTCAAAATTTGAAATTAGAATTCTTTAAGAGATAAGGTTCAACCAGCTGGAAATAGTACGAATCCTCAACGGCAAATCGATTTGTGCCGCTGGATTGCAAGTGAAGGACAAAGGAGGTGTAAGATTTTGACACCTAGATTATTCCCCAACGTTCCTCGTACGAACGGATAAGAAGGACGAGAAAGAGGGACGCACGTTAAGGTCGTTAGGTCACTGTTCTTCGCGTTCGGTCCTGTCGCGTTGCTGGACAGTTCTGGGTTTCATCGCACTGTGGAGAAGAAGAGCGCGTAGGTGGGGTTGCTGGTTTGGGCATTGTACGTATGATGTTGGAAAATTTGAAATGAATATGGGGTTGGCTATAATTGATTTGGGTTGTATGTATTGAAAAAATTGGGCTGCTGGTTTGAGAAAGAAGGAGTAAGAGTTGGGTCTGGGAGTTTTGTGAAAAGTGGGCTAGGATTAAGGAAAATTGGGTCGATAATGGTGGGCTAGGAAATTTGAGGCAATAAGGGCTGATGTGGGCTGTTGGAAACAGGTAAGAAATCCCAAATTTTGGTCTTTTGATGGGTTTAAATGATGTCAAAGATGGGTTAGATCTTGGAGTTTAAGACATAGTCAAAGTGAGTTAAATTAACTAATTCGACTAAACCTTAAATTAGGCGAATCAATATTAATTAATTAACGAGCTTCTTAATCTTAATGAAATAAAATAATTAACTTAATTTTAAACTAATGATTCAAAATTATAACCATAATTTAAACTAAACTAATTTAACAAAATACTTACTAAAATTAAAATCTTTTTGAGATGATTTTTGAAATGTTTATAAAATATACTAATTATATAAAATATTTATGTTACTTAAAAATTATAAAAATGATAAATTAATTAAAAGTAACTTGAAAAATATTTTGAACTTTATAAAAACTAATTATTTCCAATCATTTGTAATTTAAGAAACTCGGTGATTAAACTATATTGTGGAGGTCCAAAATTGGATGTCAACAACTGTCTCTCGTTTGACTTGAAGTGATGAAAGAAATTCGAGTGAAATGAAATTGACGAATCCAATTCTGACCGACCACATCTTCATCCTTTCAGAAATGGATTTTGGTACTGACTTTAAGAATTATGGCCGAACCCCGAAAATGGATTTCCTACATATCTCAGGCTATATGAGAATTCAGGTCACTTGTAGTTCGATACGCTTGATTTGACGCACAATTTTGAAAGAATTCAAAAACCATCCCGATATTGAATTATGAAGAGACCGAAATGCTCGAGAATAAGATTTGAGAGAGGATGTCGAAATACAACCGAGTTTTCAACATTGAGCCCTCCTACATATCCCTCAACATAAGGAATCGGGTTGTTTGTAGTTTGACTCAATCGATTGAAAATAAAATCTTTTATGCAAGATAACCTATGGTTTTGGAAAAGTGACAAAAGAATCGAGTTTGGAAAAGAGGCTAGCAACCTCTTAGACATGAATGTGGTGCACTTCACACCCATAAGTAAGAACTTACACGGATATAATTTCCAAAGCTCTTGTGTATTTCCACTTAGATTGGAAATTTGCGTCCAGCGAAAACAAAATTTTTGGGATGTGAAACTGAAACCGATAAAACCAAAGAAAAACCCGCATACCTTCTGATAGGGGTGTGGTTTGATTGTGGTGGAAGTCGTTCCTCTGCTCGCTTCCTAAGAGTTTGTCACTCCTCTTCGGACTATGTCCAGTTCGCTGCTAAGAAAAAGTTCCACATTGTGCTGCATCCTTGTTGATGTCGTCCGCACATGTGGTTTGATTTGAAAATTCATCCTCTTGGATGCTCTCGACAAAGACTGAGATAAAACTCATTAGCATAAAAATGTAATTCAAATGGAGAGATAACATTTTTTACCATGTTGACACTTAGTCACTCTCCTTGAACATTTAATGTCAGTTCCTTCATCTTGACGTTAGGCCAATAAAAATTGTATCTTATAGTTGCAATATAATTCTTCGAATGTACTCTTCCTTTGATATCGAAATAATAAAATATAGACTGATGTAATATGTTGATCGCTCTCTTGATGACATTCTTGCAAATGAAAATAATGATGATGATTCTTCATTGGTAAGATGACGATAATGATAGGATGATGATGCTCTATCGATAGGATGATGATATTGATGCTCCATTGATGAGATAATGATTCTTCACTGATAGGATGACGATGATGATAGGATGATGCTACTCCATCGATAGGATGATGATGATGCTTCATCAATAGGATGATGATGTTGATGATCCATTGGTAAGATAATAATGTTTCATTGATAGGATGACGATGATGATAGGATGATATTTCTCCATCGATAGGATAATGATGATGCTCCATCGATAGGATGATGATGTTGATGCACCATTGGTAGGATACTGATGATTCATTGATAGGATGACGATGATCCATTAGTAGAGTGATGTTGATCCCTTAGTAGGATGATGATGATGATGAAGAAGAAGAACCGTTGGTAGGATAATGTTGATCCATTAGTAGGATAATATTGATGATCCATTGGTAGGATAATGTTGATCCATTGGTAGGATAATGATAATGAAGATCCGTCGGTAGGATGACGTTGATCCATTGATAAAATAATGATGATGTCCCTCTGGATGATGGTATTATCTCATTTGATAATACTCTAGGAATGTCAATTCGGGTGGTAAAGACGATGTCCATCTGGGTAGTTCACATTACCGTGTTTGATATCGACGGGATTTGTGCATATTCTTCAAAGTTCTTGATGCTGAGAAATGTAATCTCGTGTCATCGAAGATGCTTGTATATGTTGAGAGTGATGCTTTCACTTGTTCCCATTTTGAACACTTTATTTTCGTTGTGACTCATGTTTTGCTGGGAATTTAAACGAGGTGTTGTTGCTCGTATTTGGAACTCTTTCTTTTTCTTCTAAAAAACTTTAATGACTTTCCAGCATTTACAAAAAGTTGTCAATTTTGGGGAGCTCCTCGCCATTTTGACTTGTCCATATTCGTTGAATGGAGGAATATGACGAACTCGAGACAATCTTATAGACATGCATCCATGGAAAAATTGTTAGTCTTTAAAACAAACTGATTTGTGTTGATTTCTTCAATCGTTTGCTCCTTGTCATGCTATCTTAAGTTGATCGCTCTGATCTATTGCTTCTCGATAGACAAGACAAAACATTTTATGCAAAAACATTTGAAACATATAGATAAAATCTTTAAGAAAAAAGTTTTCAAAAACTGTAATTGAAAAGGTCACTGCCAAGTGTTATGTCACGTCAAGCTTAAATGATCGGCATTGGTGCGAAACTTTGGTGTGTCCGATAACTTGTTCTAGAGAACTCAAAAATCCTTAAAGCTTGGGAAATTTTTGACATGTTCCTCCCGAAATCTAATGTAATCGGGAAGTTTTGTAGTTGACTCTGAAATCCAACAATATGGGAGATAGTTGAAGTTGACTATGAACTTTAACAATGTCAAAGATCATTTGAAGTTAGTTTTAAACTTCTAATCATGCTCGAAATATTCAAAATTGACTACAAACTTCTATTGATGCTTGAAGAAATTTTTGAGGTAAGCCTAAAAATTTATGTCCCAGTTAGATGTCTTGGAGTATCTCGAACTGTTGATATATGACTTGTAGAATTTTTGAGATCCTCTCAAAAATTATGTCTCAGTTGCAACTCTCAATGTATCTTCAGTCTCGACTTATTGGTGAGATCCTCTTCTTGAGAATTTTTGAGTCCCTCTTAAAAAATTTGTCCCAGTTTCTATTGTAAAGAAAAATAAAAATCTTATGGGAGATATGACCGAGCCGTTGTGGCGCCTATGTATCCCGTTGAGGCGGGAATCGGGTCAAACGTAGTTCCCCTTCAAGGATCAACAGAAATAGGAGAATTTAACTAAGGAAACGACCGAAGCTGACATAGGCCGCCTATGTATCTCATTCTTGACAATTCAGGTTGAAAATACTTTAGATAAAAAAGGAAACACATTAAAAAGGGATAAAGGGGTGACCGAGGCTAACATAGGACGCTTACGTATCTCATTATAGAGAATTCAGGTCAAACGTAGTTCATTAAAAAGGGATAAATTCTAAACATAAACGATTACAAGCAAATAAAGGCGGTTACAGGGAAAAGATAGAAATCGAGTCTTCAAACATGGTATCTTTTGACACATTTAAGTAGATTGATGACTTGTGAGATCCAATGTTCATGCTCAACCATGTAATGTCATCAAACAAATGTATCGATGTGTTCTTTAAGCAAACTGATGAGTTTTTTTTCCTGTGTTTTTTTCAGATAGGCACCAATTTTGATTTCTTTGACGCATTCATCATGTTCCTGATTCACTATTCCGATCTCTTCTGAATTTGGCTTATCATGACTTTCGAACTGTCTAAATTCCTCAACCAGGTGTTTGGATACCATGATCTTCTCATTGTTGTCCTCAAATTTGCCTGCATCTACTCCTACTTGTTCATTCAGCTTGTGACATGACATGCTATTGGTAGATTTGAAAATATTTTCACTGAAATCATAGACAGATACAATTAGATAGCAAATATAAGGCAAGTAAAGCAAATTTTCGCATTAAAGGAGGTTTTCATTTGAAACAAGAAAATTAGAACTTTGTCTATTTTGCCTTTTTTAAAAATATTAGGAGGAAGATTAAAACATAGTGAGGCAAAAATAGAGTAAAAGATGGGTCTCGAGCCTCATTCAAAACACCACTAATTTTAGAAATAACATATAAAATTATCTATGTCCACCAAAACGAGCGAGGAATCAAGAGCGAAGTGGATGTCCAATTAGGCATTTTCTCCTTTGACTCGATGTCTAGTATGATTGGTGTCTCGATCATCTCTTCAAGCACATTATCACCTTCTTTGAACAAATTTTTAATTCCTTCCCCTAGACCATTTTGCATTGGAAAATACTAATATAAATGAGGCCATGATTTTGGAAAAGCTTGATCGATCTCCTGCATGTTCTGACCCTCCTTCGGCACTAAAGCAAAAACTTAATGAGGTGCCATGATCACAAATTTGGATTTCTCTCTTTTGGTTGGAGAGGTTACAACTTTCTCAAGTTTTTCAAGGTTGGCTGAGATTATAACTTTTTCCACATTCAAATCTTCTTCGACTTCAACCATATTAATAGTCACCCCTCCATGATTTGGCATGGGGTTATTATTGACATTAGGAGAAGCAGTCTGAAGAGTGATGACCTTTTGATATATCAAGTCTTGAATTTTATGCTTCAAGTTGATATAATCCTCAGTAATATGCCAAGCACCTCTTGAATGGTAAGCACAATGAAGATCGGATCTATAAAGCTTGGAGTTGACATTGATATTTTTTGGATCAATTGTCTGTATCAGGCCAGCTGATTTCAATCTCTCAAAAATTGTGTTCGGCTCTCAACCAAAGGAGTAAAGACTGTAGATGGTTTCTTCCCAAGATTTGGGCGAGGAGGATAGTAATTATTTCCTAGATGTGAAGGTCTTTGACGGTAGTTTGGAGGATTTTGGTGAGTTGGTGCTTGCGTTTGGAAATTTGGGTATTGTGGAGCTCAGTATCTAGGATGGGTGATTTGGTAGTGCAAAGGTGGAGTTTGGTAATTTGATTGGATATTTGAACAATTAACTGGTGGAGCTTGGTAATATGGATGGGTATTTTAGTAATGCATGTGGAGGTGGAGTTTGGTAAACAAGAGGTGGAATTTGGTAACTCGGTGGTGGAGTTTGGTAATTAGGAAGTAGAATTTGGTAACTCGGTAGTGGAGTTTGATAACCTAATTGGGTATAACAAGCAAAATATGAATTTTGTGGAGCTTGAGAATGACCTTTGTAAGGTGAGGATTTTCTAAAGTGTCTTTTTCCATTAGATGCGCAGGAAATAGAAGACACATCCTCCCTCTTCTTTTTCAGCAATTCTAAAAATTCGGTTGGGGCGGCAACACGAGAAATTTTTCCGGCTTTAAGCCCATCTTCGATAGCCTCACCTATCTTGACTATCTTCACAAATTTCGCTCCAATGAGCAACATTATTCTATCATAATACTCCGGCTCTTGAATGCGTATGAACACTTCAACGATCTCATTCTCAAACATGGGAGGTCGAACCCGAGGGGCCTCTTTCCTCCATCAATACACATATTGACGATAGTTTTCAGTGGATTTTTGCTTAATTCTCTCCAAAGAATAGCGATAGGAACGATCTCCACATTGTAGGCGAACCGTTCGACGAAATCTTTAGCTAGTGCATTCCAGCTAGACCACCGTTTTATCTCATGGGAAGTAAACCATTCCAAGGTTTCTCCATTCAAACTTCGACTAAAGAGCCGCATTAACAAGGCTTCATTCCTGCCAACTCCTACGATTTGGTCACAATAGGCTCTCAGGTGCGCCAATGGATTTCCTGTTCCTCCGAAAGTGTCAAATTTTTGCACTTTAAACCCTTCCGAGAGGTCCAGATTAGGATGGATGCACAGATCCTCATAACTCAACCCATCAACATTAGGAACATAGTGCAGCTCCTTCATGGCTTTCCTGATCTCTTCTTTCATATTTAGCTTTGGATGCCTCTTCCTTTGACCTCCATTCTCTCTCTTGTTCCTCATAGTGATCAAGCTCAGAATAGTTGACATAGGGTTCATTTGGAATTGAAATTTGAAAAGTAGTATTTTGAGGCAATGGTAGAGCAATGGAGGGATTTTGGGTATTTTGAGTGACCTGGTAATTTTGTGGGAAAGTCTGGGGGTGGTATGCTGATTTTGGTGATGGGGGAAGGTTTGCGGATTGTTAACATTTTGATTTTGAGGGGGAGGGCAAGCTTGCGGGTTGGCATTTTGATGAGGAGGAAAGGTTTAGGGATTTGTACCTTGAGGAGGAGGTGGTGCTTGGTAAGAGATGGAGGCGTGATGGAGATTTGGGGAGGTTAGATCGATGATTGGGAGATTTTGAGCGGGGTTAGAGGGTGGGTTTTGAGCCTGTTCCGCATTTGAAGGAGGAAAGTAGAGCAGAGTCTCTCATCTCCTGGAGTATTAAAAGCGAGAATCGAGTTAGGCAAATCTTGCCTTTTCTGCATTTCGACCCTCATTTCGGCGATTTGCTGCATCAACTGCATAATTAATTCATTCTGATCACGATAGTGGGATGAGCCAAGACAACATCAGTCAGGCCAATTTCTTCATTGTTATCACTCATTATTGCCTTTCCTTTTTGCGAACTTTGATCGGGGAAGGAATCTTTGGGAGCCTTAGATCTTGTAAAATAAGGGTGTTCAACCAGCTTATCGACACAGACCAGTTCTAAGTACCTGACAAAAGAAAAATAACTCAAAAGGTAAACGTGTTAGTTTTTGTAGATGATAAATAATACAAAATATCACACACATGATTGTAAATACATAGGAGTTGTTTCAGTTGAAGATAAACTAGCCCACTGATATAGAAAGACGACTAAATAGACAGAATTTTGTCTATTTGATTTTGAGTTTAGTGAATCAGAAATGTCGACTTGAGTCGAGACAAAGTCGATTGTATTATCATACTTTTATTTTCGATTGAGATGTAACTCTAATCTCCTTGCTCTTTTGGAAAAGATCTCAAAAATGAGAACCGAGCCTTGAAAGGTTAACTACGTATCTCATGAGGGAAAATTCAAGTCCTACGTAGTTCGACCTTCTTGAATCTCATTTTGAGTTGAGATGGCAAATTGACCCTTTTTCCGAGAAGAGAAAGTAAGATTTAGAATTTGAAAGTGAAGTTTGATTTTGTTGGGAAACTAAAGACTCGAAGAGTATTTGGACGCACTTTTGATAGTGACTATATATTTATGTATAGGGGTTCTAAAAACAATTCGAAGAGGAGTGAGCTAGAATATCTCCAAATAAAGCAACATATCCACACAAGCAGTTATAACACATAAATAAATATTGCGCGTTCTAAACAAATATGTGACCCTTTTGTGCCAAGGGTAGGCCTAACTATTTGAGGGATGTATACGTCATTTGAAACATTCCATAGGCCCAAAACCCAAATTTGTACAAGTTTTACAAATAAACTGAATGGGGATACATAATAGGGGAAATGAGATACAAATAATCAGTCTCACGTAGGGATACGATCCTAAACTATACCTCCATGGAAAATCCTTCGTTCTTGAACTCCTCGTCATCTATGTATAGCCACGTCTTTGGATGCAATGATAACTCATGAAGACCTTTATTTAATCAAAGTATGCTAAACACTCAACCCCGAGGGACAATGGTTTGCCCAAGACGTATACATCCTTCAAATTTAAACATATAAGTATGATCATCCATTTAAGTCGTGGGCCGCTTTGGACTCAAAGTGGTCTCTCTAATGGGCCCAACACGCCTTGGGTGTTGGGTCAACTTAGTTCAAAATGCACTAAATTTTGGGATTAAGTGCAGCTCTACACTAGTTTGACTAGGAGTGGGCTTTATTTATAGTGGATCGGTAACCCAAGTGGACTACTTAGACTAGGACAGTTAACGACCGTTGACTATCCAGTAACCAACTACATTCGTCAGGGTGCCCCGAGAACAATTTGGTTAACGAACGACTGTGTCCCACATAATCATCCTTTAAGTGAAAAATAAAAATAAATGTCGTTTGACATAATATATTTCATGCTATGAATGCAACAGTTTAATATTGCGGAAATTTAAACAAATAGGCAAATAGACAAACAAACATTAGCCAAACAAATTAATTTTAAGGTTAGAACCCAATTCATTCCACAGCAGAGTTGCCATTTTTGTTTTACTCAAAAAATAAAATAAAAATAGACTTGTTCGAAAAATCGACTTAACTTATGAATTGAAGAGAAATTGATTTTCCAAAAAGAGAGTCGCCACTTAATTTTTGTAAGAAATTAAGAAAACTTATAATTTTTCCAAAAATGATTTAAACTGATGAAAATCAATTGAAAATATTTAAAGGATTTGTGGTTCGTATTAGCATTTTGGGAAGGGTTTGAAAGCACCCGAAATGTCCGCTAACATGTGGTTCTCCAGTAATTAACTATTTGGCTAAACAATTTTAAGAAAATACACATACTTGAATAAATAGAGAAAGTAAAAATATTTACTCAATTTTAAATAGTTAATTCGAAACGGTTATCTTTTGGGGCATTGATTAGGAAGATCCTTAAAATTAAATAAACACATAAGACACATGATAGCTAATAAATAGAGAAGGGGGGAAAGATTTGGGCCTAAGTCTGGTTTTCTATCCACATGGGCCAGCACTTGGGCATAACTTCATTTTAAGTCATTTAGCACATTTGTACATGTCTTAAAGGAACTAAAGTGCCCCGAAATATGTGAGCTTTTGGCCCAATTTCCTATCCTAAAATCTAACAAAGTGATAATCAAAATAAAATGGGCTTTTGGCCCAAATAACAAAATATACAAATTGCTGGAATTTGGGGGGCTTTTGGCCCATTTTAAATGCAATATACATCATATACGACTGTTGTATACCACTATATCACACTATATATCAGTGCATTTTCGTCTTCCGAGACCTGCATTTTTTATTTTCCAACCTTGCAAATCATCATCCGGTTATTAGAATAATGAGGTCAACTCGATGATGGGAGGTTTGTTGGGCTTCCATGACCCAACTCAATTGCAAAGTGGTAAAGTGTCCATTGAGAACTCATACGATATCACATGCACACAAAAATTTTAAAAAAAAACAGACATAAGAGACAATATACTGAAGCAATATAAGCAGCATGAAATAAATAGCAATAGATTATTCAAATAAAAAAAAGGAAGTTTCTATACTACTGTTGCAAACCGCAAGTACAAAACATGTCACATAGGACTATATTATGAGGAAAAAAGTCTTTAAAAATATTTATATGAGTGGTGCCACTCACAAAGCAAATTTAATACAATAACAGAGAAGTAGAACATGCATTATTAAATTAGGGGAATCAATTTGACAAACCAACCATATTGTATTATTATCTAAGAGTATCAAGCACAACACATGGTCTTAGGACAAAATGTAATGAAAATTCCTAAATTTTTTAGCTTATTTGAAGATTATACTAGCTATGTGATAAACAAATAGGCAAATTGAAACTGAGCAAATCAAGCATGATTGAGTCCATTACATCCAAATATCAAGTCATGCTATGATCTACTAAAATTAGCAAGAAAATGTAAAACAAATTGCATTTAACTTAAAATCAACTCATTTAATAAATATAATTTCCTAAGGTTGAAACAACATGAAAGCCTCCTGGGACAAACCATGTTGATTCAAACATGGATATATATATAAAAAAAAAACATTAAGCAAATTATATTAAGGAATCTAAAACCAATAAAAGTCACACCTAAAAAATGCATGGGAAGCTAAACTAGGAAATCAGGCCACAAAAAATCAATCACATTATGTCAAGATCAATTGATATATATTAAAAGAAAAAAGAGGACTAACATTTGATTCTCAAACTAAGACATTTATGGGAAATAATAACCAATTTCTTTCAAACTTTCGACAAACAGTTTATAAAACCAGTAGAACAGTGAACCAGTGACTAAAATTAATGTTAAGATCGAGCCATGATTCGAACTAACACAACAATACACTTTATCACAAAGGAACATAACCTTTAGCTATATTCAGATATTAAAACAACAACTCTATATCACCATTAAGAAAAATCAGAAGAGTAAATAACAACAACATATTCTCAAAATAGAAAACTTCAAACCACCAAACACAATGCGGTGAAGAGGAACTTAACAAAGGGAAAGAGATATTACCTTTTTCGAGGCAGCGAACTGGAAAACGAGCTACTAATGGAGCTTCTTCCAACACCACAAACGAAAAACTCCAATGGAAAACTTGGATTGTAAACAAATGACCCCAAAACTCCAGCAATACAAACACTATCGTGTTAGATTCTTTTTCCTATTTATATTTTGTAGTTTCAGTTTTCTTCTATTTTTCTCTCTAAAGCCAACTGATTCCAACTTTTTTCCCAATTCCAAATAATGAAGAAGAATAGACTATTTATAGATGAAATTAGGGCTGATTTTGGGGGGAAACGGGTGAGGGAACTGGATGAAATTTTAAAATTTGAAATTAGAATAGGTTCAACCAGCTGGAAATAGTACGAATCCTCAACGGCAAATCGATTTGAGCCGCTGGATTGCGAGTGAAGGACAAAGGAGGTGTAAGATCTTGACACCTAGATTATTCCCCAACGTTCCTCGTACGAACGGATAAGAAGGACGAGGAAGAGGGACGCGCGTTAAGGTCGTTAGGTCACTGTTCTTTGCGTTCGGTCCTGTCGCGTTGCTGGACTGCTCTGGGTTTCATCACGCTGCAGAGAAGAAGAGCGCGTGGGTGGGGTTGCTGGTTTGGACATTGTACGTATGATGTTGGAAAATTTGAAAAGAATATGGGGTTGGGTAAGTGATTTGGATTGTATGTATTGAAAGAATTGGGCTGCTTGTTTGAGAAAGAAGGAGTAAGAGTTGGGTCTGGGAGTTTTGTGAAAAGTGGGCTAGGATTAAGGGAAATTGGGTTGGTAATGGTGGGCTAGGAAATTTGAGGCAATAAGGGCTGATGTGGGCTGCTGGAAACAGGTAAGAAACCCAAATTTTGGTCTTTTGATGGGTTTAAATGATGTCAAAGATGGGATAGATCTTGGAGTTTAAGAAATAGTCAAAGTGAGTTAAAATAACTAATTCGGCTAAACCTTAAATAAGACGAATCAATATAAATTAATTAACGAGTTTCTTAATCTTAACGAAATAAAATAATTAACTTAATTTTAAACTAATGATTCAAAATTATAACCATAATTTAAAATAAACTAAGTTAACAAAATACTTACTAAAATTAAAATCTTTTTGAGATGATTTTCGAAATGTTTATAAAATATACTCATTATATACAAAAATTATATAAAACATATATGTTACTTAAAAATTATAAAAATGATAGAATTAATTAAAAGTAACTTGAAAAATACTTTGAACTTTATAAAAACTAATTATTTCAAATCGTTTGGAATTTAAGAAGCTCGGTGATTAATCTATATTGTGGAGGTCCAAAATTGGGTGTCAACACACGTCATTTGGGAGTCCATGAGTTTGGCATTGAAGCACCAACTTCTTAAATCTCAGCCACGTCTCATGGATTGGCTCACCTTCCAAACGTTTGGAACTTTGGATGTCATCCCTTAGCGTCATCATCTTCGATGGGGGGAAGAATCTCACTTGGAATGTTGTGGTAAGCTCATCCCAAGAGGTGATTGGAGTCCCTCGGTAACTCAGACAATCATTTGGTAGCTTCACCCACTAAAGAGTTTGGAAACAACCTGAGACGAACTGATTCTTGCGATATGTTCTTAAATGAGAATGGACCACAAACATCCACGAAGTTCCTAATTTGCTCATGGGGATACTCATGAGCCATCCAG